>APFE030085219.1:10800-23327 GCA_000404065.3 Pinus taeda
AAAAAAAAAAAAAAAAAATGTTATTCGAACATCAACATTTTTCGTTTTGAGGGTGTTTTTCGAACAAGTTTTGTACAAAAAATTGGTTTTTACCACCATTTTTAAAACATGCTGAAAATTTACCCTAGAAAAAAAGGTGTTATTCCAGCATCAACACTTCTCATTTTTAACACTGTTTTTTATGTTTTTACGGGGTTTTTTTGCCTGAGTTCCTGTTTTGAGTTTATTGTTTCTATTTCAAAGTTTACATTGTTTGAAGAAAATGAGATAAATCTTCCATATTTTTTACTGAATAATATAAGAAAGATGTCAGGGAATGTTCAAAGGAGAATTCAGCCCATAGATAATACAATGTGTCATCATGGTCTAACCAAAATACTTGTTGAATTTCATCTCCAAAACATAGGTGATAATTGGGAAGGCTTTTTAGTAAGAAATCACTTTCAGGAGGATACACATGAGCAACTAAATAACAATAGAACTAAGAGAGGAAGGAAAAGAAAAATTGATAGAACACTGGAACAAGAACCACAACAGTCACAAGAACTGTCAGAGGATGACATCCCTCTTGTAGAAATTTTAGAGAAAATAAACAAAAGCGATGTTCGAAGAAAGAAAGCCAGTAAAGAGACAAAGGTTTCACCTCAAATAAAGAAGCCTAAAACAAAAAGGAAGAAAATTCAAAAGACCCTTGTCACAGGTCTAAGGAGTACCAGACTCAACTCAACAAAAGGATTGCCCTCAAAAATCATAGAGCATATCGATGAAGAGACAGAAGAAAACTCAGAAGCAGAAGAAGATTCAGGGATTTCACCGAAAACATCTCTAAGAGTTTCATCACCAACTTTCACCTTGCCTCCTCGAGTCCAGGTCGAAAAACGCTAGAAATTGATCCTGTGCAGCAAGAGATTTATGATTATATAGAATCCTTGGAGAAAAGGGATGCACCAAGAACATCAATTCCAATTCAAGAGGAAGAAGAAGACCAATTTAATGAACCACAAGAGCCTCCAGTAATCAATGTGTTAAAACATGAAATATTCAAACTAAAGACATTAAATAGGTACATTAAAAATGAAAATCAAGCCTTGAAAGCACATAATGAAATCCAAATAGGTAAGAGCGACAACCTCCTTTTACATCTAAGTCTATGGTTTAAGAAGAACAAGAAATTGAAGAAGAAAAGCAGGGCTTTATAGAGACATATTATAAACTTGAAATACCAAATCCTCATGAGGAAACCAAGGATGGCAATGACTGGTAAGAAAGTGAAAATGATGAAGTTAGATGTACTGGCAGAAGTGTCCAAGCAAATGTAGAAGTTAAACAAAGATATCAATTTTGTGTTTTGTATGAGGACATACAAAATCTTCAGTGTGGGGGAATGTAGAGTTCCATAATTGTTTTGTTTTGACACCCTTTTTCCTCCATTTTCCTTTTTTCATCATCGCTATCAACTCAATAAAAGCAGTAAAACCATAGATTTTGATAAGGTGAAAACTCTCATATGCCTTATCTTTCATATTCAATAATGTGCCTTATTATTATGTTAAATATTGCATTAGATACATAATTAACATGATTCAGGTCACCAAAATATGAAGGAGAATGGCAGTGGTTTCGAGGAGCCGAGGGGTCAAACATGAAGGAATAGCAGGGTCATAGGTCGGGTCAGAGGGCCGGCTGGGCCACAGCCTAGGGCCCAACAGCAAACGGGGGAGGCAGATAACGGAGGCCCACCTAAAAACGGCTTCGATCACAACGGGGTTCTTCTGGATCTGGTGGAAGAGTCATGCGGCAGGGCAGGTGGACGCTG
Source organism: Pinus taeda (assembly GCA_000404065.3). Lineage (NCBI taxonomy): Eukaryota > Viridiplantae > Streptophyta > Pinopsida > Pinales > Pinaceae > Pinus > Pinus taeda. The sequence goes on from APFE030085219.1 coordinate 12,617, forward strand.
AGTTTCATTATCAAAGCGACAACTGGAAGTCACCTGGTTTAAACTCTGTAAAAACATTTTACCAAGCAGGTAGATGCCCGATCTACTTGCTGACAGCGTTTCCCCCTTCGATTGTCAACAACCCGTGACCGGTCACAACCATGGTTAACTCAAACGAATCGATCGATCTTGACCCTGCCCTGGAGGACATCCTCTCCGTTTGGGGGAAAGACCCTACTGCTCAAAACATCGAGCGTTATTTCAGATCGACTGAAACCCTTGTCTCAGCTTCCATTTCGTTGGATCCGCAGAAGATCAGCCTGCAGCTCTTTCAGTAGACAAAGAAAGCGGAAGAATGCGATCTGAGCCACAAATCTGTTGGAATCTCGCAGCTACCCATTAAGCAGTGCGCCGCCGAGGCTCATGCAGCCACTCGAAATAACAAAGATAAGCCCTCATCTTGCGGACCAGTCCTCTCTGGTGGGCTAGAAGATATAGTGCTCTTGGGCTCAGGTATAGGACAAAGGACTGGGAAGCTTTCAGGAAGACCTGCAGCAGTCACCAGAACCTCCATCGGCAAAGAACAAAGAAACCCTAATCGGGAAGGCGAGTGGAAGGAACAGGTCTTCGAGGGTTCTCTGGTTCCACAAGACATCATCATTGGCATTGATCTGGGAGCTCAGGTAACAAATTTCCCTCTTACCACATCTTTTATTCATGCTGAAGGGACCTCGGCCCCAGCCTCACAGGGTTTAGAACTTCCCCCCCTGTCAATTGACCCGGAACTGCAAGACATTACTGAAACCAATGAGGATTTAAGAGCCGAGGCTTCAGGGGCTCATAATAAGGGTGAGAAAAGGAAGAAACAGCGGCCAATCAATGCTCAGGATATAGAAGGGAACTTGGTATTGGGCATGGATGTTCAGATGGACGAGGCCCTGGAGACGACAGAGTGCACACTGGTAGGAAGGGCGAGGGGAAAAAAATTCTCCTCCACTTACATTCACTCCTGGGGGGAAAGGAACTGGCAATCGGACCTCATCAGAGGGATCACGGTGTCCATCCTTGCCAAAGGGTGGCTTATGGTGCGCTTCGAGCACAAAGAAGCTGCAGACTGGGTAGTAAGCAGGAACTGGGCTTTCGGGAACATTTTGGTTCTCTTCAAAAAATGGAGTCCCCTATTCGACGCTACGTGTGAGAAGACTGATGTTTTTCCAGTATGGGTAAGGGTTCCGGGGCTCCCACCCTTTCTTTGGGTCGAATCAGTCTTCAAAGCCATCAGAAACAGGCGCGGCACCTTTCTGGAGGCCGATATGACCTTCCTGCAAACCCATAACAAGGCAATGGCTAGGATTCTTGTAAGTTTAAATTCGAGCAAAGGGCTGACCAAGAAAAATCAATCTTCAGTATAAAGACTATGTCTTCGAACAGATTTTAGACTAAGAACACTTGCCCTTCCGGTGTCATAGATGTCATGTGTATGGACATTTAGCTAAATACTATCCATTGGGCAGAAGGTGGAGAAGATTTCAGAGAACCATGGCACAGATGGAAACGGAACCATACCAAAACAAGGCACCTCAGGGTTTCTCGAAGGATGCCTCGCAGATGGGAAAAGAGTCGGATCCAGCTCCTTAGCAGGAGCCTCAGCTTCCAAAGGATTCTTCCCCGGACCCCCATACCAGAATGGAAGTAGAAGCGCCCGAGACTGGGATCGAAAATCCCGTTCTGGAGTCCATCAAAGACGATGCAGCTGCTCAAACTCCAAACCTCGGCGAGGATCCCATGGGTATGAGTCTAGATCCTCTCTCCTCTCCTAATCTCATTTCTGATTCCTTTTTTAAATGTCTGGTCCCTGATTCTACAAATTATATGCCTGAAAACATTGTCTCAAATAAAATTTTGGATGGGAAAAATGTTGAATCTTGTATTGAACTCATCTCGGCTGCCATACCCTCCCTTGATCTGAATGGTGAAGGATGTTCCTCTGAGCCTCCCCCTCCGGTCCTTCCCCCCCTGCCCTTATAACCTCAGATCTTCGGACCAAAAATCTGACTCTCAAATTTCAGTGGGCGGTATAGACCAATCTCTCCCTCAAAGCCAGCCTAGGAAGAAAAGAGGTAGAAAATCCAGTCTTTCTATGGCCCAAGTTAAAGCAAAACACGATGTAGCAGATGGGAAGCAACAGTCGATCCCTGGGGCACTTAGAGCAGTGCAAGGCCCCGAAAAGGTTCCAAAATGATCATTACATCATGGAACTGCAGGGGTTTAGCCAGTAAGCCTAAAAAATTGGCCCTCAGGGAGATGCTGCTATCCTCTAGAGTGGATATTCTCCTCCTTCAAGAGACCTTGGGGATCGGAATTGAAGTCGAATCGGCTCTCTCCGCCCTTCTTCCAGATTGGAAATTCACAACCATCGACTCTTCCGGTCATTCCGGTGGTCTGGCCGTTGGATACAGAGATGGACGAATCAAGAGCAGGAACCAATGGGGTATGAAGCTGGTGATGGGAATCGAAATTCAAACCCCAGACTTTGATTTCCCATTAACAATCCTAAACATCTACGGCCCTTGTCAGGGAAGGATGCCTTTCTGGAATGATTTAATGGCTAAGTCTATAGTGAAGAACAGTCTACTGGTGCTAGGAGGAGATCTAAACTTCTCCCTAGGAAGAGCAGAGATCTGGGGACCTTCGGCCAGGGAGGATTCCTTAACTAACTTCTTCCAAAATCTCCTCACTTCAAACAAATTGATTGATGTAAACCTCATTAAGCTAAAGCCAACATGGAGGAACCGCCGAGTTGGGGAAGCAAGGGTGGCCAAAAGGCTAGATCGTTTTCTCATAAACGAGGACCTGTCCGCTCTGATTCCAATCTTCCGGCAATGGGTTGAAGAGGGGGGGCCTTCCGACCACTCTCCAATTTTCTTGGACCTATCGAAATCCCCTCCCAAGCCCCCGACGTCTTTCAAGTTTAATTCTGCATGGCTGCAAGAACCCTCCTTCAACCAACTATTTAAGGAAACATGGATACATCCTGACAATCGAGCTGCTGAGGACAGAGGATTCTTGTTTATGGAAAATCTCAAAAGACTGAAGAAAGCAACAATCTCATGGGCGAAGGACTGGAAGGCAAAACAAAATGAGGATTATAACCGGATCAGTGAGGAGCTTCAAAATCTGGAGAGTATCGAGGGGGATGGATACGCGACTCAGGAAACCAAAGACAAAATCATCCAACTAGAGAAGCTCAAAATCAAATCTTGTTGGCTAAGGAGGAGGAATGGAGGCTCAAGAGCAGAGCCATCTGGATCAAAGCTGGAGACGAGAATACAATTTTTTTTCATAATTATGCAAAAGGAAGGAAGAGTGCAAACACCATCTGGAGTCTAAAAAATGGTGAAGGAAGGGAAGCAAAGACCTTTGAAGCCCTGTCAGCTCTCGGGCAAAGTCACTTCCAAAACCAATATGCAGACCATGGCGAGGCTACAATTGCAGAAGTCATTAGAATAGCTCAGTGCTTTCCCAGATTCGTAGACGAGGAAGAAGCAGAGGAGGCAATGACCCCTGTAACAAAAGAGGAAGTGGAGGGAGTTATCAAATCTATGGCAAAAGAAAAAAGCCCTGGCCCCGATGGTTGGGCAATTGAACTCTATCTCCACTTTTTTGATCTGATTGGAGAAGAACTTATTGAAGTTGTAGAAGAGACCAGGATAAAAGGAGAGGTTTATAGTCCCTTCAACGCTACTTTTATTGCACTCATCCCCAAGAAGGAAAACCCTTAATCTTTTGAAGACTTCAGACCTATTTCCTTATGCAACAATATATACAAAATAATTGCGAAAGTGATTGCACTCAGAATAAAACCAATTTTGTCAAAGCATATCTCTTCTGAGCAATTTGGTTTCCTAAATGGACGTCAAATCCATGAAGCCATAGGTGTGGTTCAGGAGGTTCTTCATAGTGTAAAACAACAGAACAAAAAGGGAGCTGTTCTAAAAATTAATCTATCTAAAGCTTTCGACAAAATAAATTGGATTTATATCCGTCTTCTCTTGACTCACCTGGGTTTCAAAGTGAATTTCATTAGCTGGATAATGGGCTGCATCACAAATGTCAGCTATGCAATTCTCATTAACGGTGCAGCCACTCCATTCTTCAAAGGATAGAGGGGTCTGAGGCAAGGCTGTCCTCTATCCCCCCTGTTATTTCTTTTAGTTGCAGAAGGTTTAAGCTAGCTGATCCTAAAGGCCATAAGGGAAGATAAGGTCAGAGGTATCGAAGTAGCAGTTAACCTAAGCATATCACACCTCCTATTTGTTGATGATATTCTGGTTTTCACAAATGGTACTCCTAATGAAATAGCATATCTAAGCAACATTTTTGACCTGTTTATGAAAGCCACTGGAATGTTGATAAACTCCAGGAAATCTCAATTAATTGTGGAAGGACTAAACATACATGACAGAGCTCAAATTCTTGCACATTTTCCTTTTGAATTAAGCATCATGCAATCCCCCTTCAAGTACTTAGGCTTCTGGTTGAAACCAAACGCGTATAAGAAAGAGGACTGGAACTGGTTGACTGCAAAACTAGAAGCCAGAATATCCCACTGGAGTTACAAATGGCTTTCCAGAGCAGGGAGATTGACTCTAATCAAATTAGTGCTCCTGGCCATCCCAGTCTATTGGGCAGCGCTGACTTGGGTTCCTAAAGGCACGCTGGAGAAAATCAGAAGAATTTGTAGCAGATTCCTTTGGGCAGGATCAAAAGAAAATGTTGTTCTTCCTTGGGTTGCCTGGGAGAAAGTGGCAAGGCCTAAAGACTGGGGAGGATGGGGGATAAAAAGCCTCCCAGATTTCAGCCTTTCCTTGGCAGCTAAATCAGGCTGGAGGCTTATCAAGCTGGAAAACCTCTGGACAAGAGTGATTAAGAGGAAATACATTGACCCGGTGCCATTAGAAGACTGGATCAGGAACCCAGCAAAGAATAAAAAGAATGCCTCAGTGATATGGAAAGCAACGGTGGAATCTTTTAAAGTGATTGAGCAGGGGCTAGCTTGGAAAATTGGAAATGGGTGGAGTGTGAAGATAGGGAAGGATCCATGGGTCGGGTGCAATATGAATTATGCCCTTTCCCCCAGTCTAACTCAGCATTTAGAAAGCAGAGGTATTTATTACTTGTATCAGGTGGAAAAAATCGATCACTCATCCATTTGGGGACAGGCCTGGAAAGACAGAGAAGATCTGGAATTAGAGCAAGTCTGGAGGAATGAATGGAACACCTATACTCAGGAACTCATCAGATCACAAGCTAGACTGAAAGACAGCCAAGACGAACTCATTTGGACACATGCAGACACTGGAGAATATTCCCCAAAAAGTGGGTACAAATACCTCATGTCTAGGAAAGGATGGGATCCTCCCGAATGGTGGTCGAGGCACCTATGGAAGCTCAAATCCCCTCCTAAGGCAAAAATATTTTTTTGGTGCATTCTAAGAAGAAAAATACCAACCTGGGACATCTTACAGTCAAGATTCATGCATGGCCCAGGGAGATGCACACTATGCAAAACAGAAGTTGAAACCATCAATCACATGTTTCTAAACTGTCAAGAAACAAAAAAGATTTGGGGGGAGGCAGGGAAGCTGTTAAATAAAAGCTTTGTCTGGGCAGGAGAAAATATGAACGAGGCATGGTCAAACTAGTGGCAACTGTATCTTGAAGGAAATATGAGAAATCTCCCCTTGATCATCAGTTGGGGGGTTTGGATAGCAAGAAATAAAAGCATCTTTCAGGACATGGAAATCCCGCGGACAGTTACGGCAACCCTCAATGTTTCTATCTTCTCTAGCATCCCTGAACTAGAAACGAATCCTCCTCCAAGACAAATCAAGGAAATTCAAATAAAAGAGGGTATTCCCTGGGCGTTTTTTGACGGGGCTTCTCAGAACAACAAGGCAGGGGCTGGCATTGTCATCCACGAAAACCCATATCAGCTCATTAAAGCCTCGGTTGGTTTAGGCACAGGTTCAAATAATTTCACGGAACTGGCAGCGCTGAAACTTCTCCTATGTTGGCTCATTCAAAGGAACATCCCCACAATTCAGATCTTTGGAGACTCACTTAATGTCATCAAATGGGTTAATGGTCACAGTGTTTGCAAAAATAAGTCTTTAAAAATTATGCTGGATGAAATTCAGGTTTTGAAACTTTCTTTTAACTGTTTTTCCATTTGTCACATCTACAGGGAACTCAATGACTCAGCATACCACCTTTCCAAAGAAGGTTTACAACAAGATATGGACAGTTGGAAAATAGAAGAGGTTATTCATGGACAGACCAGCACTACAGATCAGCCACCTTATCTCCGACATTTTTGACTTTTTACCTTTCAGCATATATATAAAAAACACATAGCTATTTCCTATATATAATTTCTTCTACTTTTGTATCGTCGGTTTTAGAAGGACTAAAATTTTCTGCAAAAATTTTGTAAGGTTTGTTTTCCTCTTTCGAGGAGACCCACTTGTTTTTGAAAGGCTCATGGCTATGTCGGAATGACCATCACAGGCCTCGGCCGTACAGCTCAGAGAGGGATTCCATCCCATAGACCTGTTAAATACTTGCTGCAAGTAGGACAGATTTTGGCTTGTAAACAAGACTGCCTAACAGTCAAACAGTGATGCTGCTGCATTTGCAATGTAACTTTTTATCTCTAATAAAAAGTTCGATTTTTCTTCGAACATAAAAAATAAAAAAATAAAAAAAAAATTAAAAAAAAAAAAAAATAAATAAATAAATAAATAAATAAATAAATGATTCTGCAACTATTTTACAAATTTGCAACTATCTCCATGGTTTTGCGGGGTTCTAGTGTGCCAACGAAGCAAGGAAGCATATGGGAGGTTGAGGATTGATCTCCTCATGGATCTCCTCCTATTCACTCGGTCCAATTCTTTGAAGGAACCACACATTGGCGCGATCAAAGGCACTGGTCAAACACGTAGCAATAAAAGTCTGAATGCATCACATTTCTCTGATTTTCTTTCCAAATAACAAATTGTCGAGATAACGCTTTTGCTATTTAAGTTTCGAATTTGAATAAGGATTGATTAAAAGACCTGTAGGCATAGAAGTCTAATACTGTTGAGCACACATTTATATATATAAATATGTATCCTTTGTAAAGGATAACAGGAAGGAAGTAACAGTTAAACTAAAGAAATTGTGTGAAACAAACATTTGTTCTCATATTGAATTAAAGTTGCATTTCTATTATTCGATGCGTATTTGAGTGTGATTTACACCTAGCATATGCAAAGGACCCTTGCAGACAATCAACGTTAAGTTTATTTCATTGTATCGCTTTCCGTTATCGCATTGTCATTTTGTTCTAGCTTAGTTTCCTTACTTCACTATTTATCATTTCGTTATAACTCAGTTAGATCTCGTTATTTCGTTTTCACTCAAATTTCTTCACAGTTGTTTAATGGTTTAGCTTCTTCAATGTTTTTCACTTAATTGCACCCAGTGTTAAAATATTGATTTCATATTTTTTAGAATCAGAATTTGTATATATTTTGTCGACAACTGTTAAAGGATCGTTTTCTTGCTCTTAGAATCATTTGAATCTCAATACTCTATTTTTATTGCAGCGAGATGTTTAGGATAGGTTCATAATTTTAGGATAATTAATATAAGATGTTTTAGAAAGGACTGACTCATAGATCTCTTTTGTTCTAACATAATTGATTGAAAACTAGTCATAAGAACAATACTCAATATATGTATGACCTGGTAGATTAGTCTAATAATCGCTTCACTTCCACTCATGAATTTGTAGAAATCTAATGCTTACAAATAGGAACCTAGATAACAACGAAAATCCCCAAAACAAATATAACCATCATCTTGCAAATTAAAAGAAAGGCTTTTATCATATATAGTGCACTTGCACTTCATAAGTTTACCAACTCCGGTTATTCTTGCAATTTAAGAACATTAAATTGACCAAACAAGAGTTGAGGTAGGGGGGAGAATAAAAGGATTTTGAAAGGGAATATGAAAAGGGGGGAGAATAAAAGGATTTTGAAAGGGAATATGAAAGGGGATTTGGGTGAGAGAAGAAGTTTGAGTAGAAGATTTGTTTGCTATCTTTTTCTTCTCTACTTGTTCCCATTTTAGGTCCTGGGTTTCTGTTTCTTCATTTTCTTTGTTTTTAGAGCATCTATTTGCAAAATGACCGTATTCGTGGCATACCTTGCATTTGAATGGTATTTGTTCGTAGTCAAGCTATTGAATGTGCACCCAGTTGTTGACTTTGATCTTCACTGCTTCTAGTAGCCCTTTTCTTAGGTCAACTTCCACAGATATTCTTGCGCATGCAAGCATATTCTCCTTTGGCTCGCTTCTGTCAATATATTTGCCCACTGCATTTCTTATTGCTTTAACTGATTCGTCTCCCCAACAATGGAGTGGAAGGTGAGGAAGCCTCACCCATACTAGCACTGCATTTGGCACATCCATCTCAGGGTCAAAGTCCGCAGTCCACCTATCTAGATAAAGGCCCCTAGTGTCCATTAAATATGGGCCATTTCTGAAGATAAGATCTTTGTCTTCTTTTGTTTCAAAATGAAATGTATGGAATCCTATGCCACAAAACCTTATTGAGATTTTCCCACTGATGGAGGAGGCCCAGTTTCGTTCTACCCACTTCATAACAGAGTGGGGAGATGGCCAAAGGCCCGTGAATTGACCAACCAGGCCGTGCTCAGAGAGAGAGAGAGAGAGAGAGTAGCACGACGTAGAAGGGAAGGGGGTAAGATTATTTCAGGAATGTCGTCTATTTTCTTCACAGACTAGAGATTGAAGGTCTAGGGCGAGAAGGACCAATGTAGGAGAGCAATGAAGCAAATGCAACTGTGTTTTCATCTTGTTGAGCTAAAGGGACTGCATGAACATAGTCACCATCCGGAGGAGGCTGCAGAGGGACAATCGAGAGCTCAGGAGCAGGGCAGAGCCCACCAGGAGCAGGAGGCCCCGATAGCCAGGGGAGGAGGACGCGCGCAAACTTCAAGTCGCAAAAATAATGGGAAAAAAAAGGCATATGGTTTCTTATCATTTTTAAGGTGCAATTTTCATAACACAAAATGTATGACTGATTGAATTAGGTGCTTCTTTTCACATGATTCCCAATACATAGTAGTTTTGTGAATATGAAAGGTATGATGGAGGTTATGTTTTTCTCGGAGATGACTCACCAACTAGAATAAGAGGATGAGGAAACATCAAGTTGATGCTTAAGGATGGAAGGGTTAGAACAATCCATGGGGTTCAATACATTCTAGAGCTGGAAAGAAGATTAATGTTTGCAAGAAAGATATGTGATGTAAATATATGAATAGGTATATATAGAGATCATGTAGTCATTATTGAGGGCATAGGATTTTGATATATGAATGTATTGGGGTATTTGGAGGATTTTGTCTGATTCTTTAAGGAGTTATTATGTAACTTATCTCTCTTATCTATCTCGAAGTTACTCTCAATTCTCACATTTGTGTACATAGTGTGTATTGTCAGATTTTATGTATTTGGACCAAGATAAGGATGGTGCTCCTAACTTGGAGTATTTGTCCATAAAAGTACAAGTTGTAGACATTTTCATTAAACCTTTAACATCACCTCATTTTCTTTAGTTATGATTGATGCTTGGGGCAAAAGAAGTTGTCATTGGGGGGTCATCATGAGTCCTCCCTCACTCTTTTTTGTCTTTTTTCATTGTTTTTCTCTCTTTTGGGGAGGAGATTTTTCTACGTTTTTTCCTCCCTTTCTTTGCCTATGGAGTTTGTATTTGGGTGTGGCGTAGTCTAGCTAGTAGATGAAATGGCTTTTTGGTTGGAATTTGGAAATACATTTTGTAGTAAGATTGTGATTTCTTATTGTTTAAAATGCACTTTTGAATGCATAAAATCGATTTAGCACCCTAAAAACCCCCTTAGGCACATGAGCGTTGCAAATTAAACAACTTAACTTATGATTTAAAAAAATCTCTATCAGAGTTTGACCAAAACTAACCAGGAAAAATATTCGGAAAAGAATCATTTCGTCTATTAATTAGACTACGTATTTGGGTACCTTATCGAGTTAAGTAATTAAAACCCATTTTTGTTTTTATCATTATTCCCTATATTTCACTAAAAAAATGTTAATTTTATTTTTCTAATATATTTTTTTCCACTACAACCAACTAATTATGTAAATGTCAAATGAATGAATGTTTTAGGTTTATGTTACTATATAATTATGTAAATATCAAAATGAATGAACGTTTTATGTTGGTATATAATTATGTAAATATCAATTAGTTTATGTGAAATTTAATTTTATTGGTTTAAATTTTATAAAGAAAATTTAAAATAAAAATCAAAACATTTTTTCACTACATTTAATTTAATTTTAGAATTTGAAAAACCTTATCCAAAAATAAATCACATGAACCACATGAGTTGATTCGACCTAATCTTACCAATGTGATTAATCCAGAAACTAATTTCCATGTCTTTTTAAAACAACCGGTTGGAGTGATAATATCCCATTTAAAACACACCGGTATTTTAGTGCTAAATATCCCTTTTAAACACACCGTTATTCCAATTAACAGATAGATTATTTAATATAAAAAAAAAAAGAAAATCATACATGGCGATGAACAGAGAGACGTGGGCTGCCA
>APFE030085225.1:2306-19178 GCA_000404065.3 Pinus taeda
CATTAAAAAAGGGGAACAAAAGACAACGTAAAAGGAGTAAGGAGACATAAGGTGGCACTGCTGATTTTGTGGAAGGATGTCCACAGTATTGGGACATTCCTCATGATTCCCACCGAGAACTCCGAGCTCAAATCAATCTCCCCTCCGAGCCTCAGAAGTAGCCAGCTGTCCTACAGGAACAGCAGTCATCAACTGTTGACTGCCTCACAAATCCGCAGTTAAACTTCAGTTGGACAGTCGAGCTCCTAGAATCAAGGCTACTTGGCGGATCATCACTTTTTTTGTATAAATATGGAGGCCGTAGCCTTAGATAGGTTGTTGAATCTCTTGGGTTATCATATCATTTTGGGAATCAGTCCAGTTTTGGTTTCTTTTGCTGTAAGCCAGTTTGGCATGACGTTGAATTATGAATAAAGAGGACAGTTTGTAATCGATTCCTGAGTTTTATTAGGAGACTATAGCTCTCAGGTTAGGGCCCAACCTGAGAGCCATAGATCCCCTCTGTTGTAGTATTGTTTCTATTTCTTTTCCAGCATTTTGAGTTTCATTTGCAAATGCAATTTGAATGGCAGTCTTGTAATTCGATTTTCTTATGAGTTAGATAGATTTCGTTTATGGTACAATTACTTTCACTTGTTTAGTGTAGCAAATGATACATGACATCCATTGGAGCTCCAGCAAAATCGTTTGTTAAGGCTCACTGCCATCTCGTTTGAAGATTGGGGTGCAGTCCATAGCAGACCACCAAAAACACGCATGAGTTGGTTGATACAGTTATGATTTGGATTTAGATGCTTCCTTGTCATTTACACGAACCATACATCTCTTCATCACAGTCCCATACGTATTTCTCCTTGCGTTTTGGATCACTGTTCAAGAAAATCATGGTACACTTAGCGTAGGTTGATGCAATTTCGGTTTGATAAGCAGTTTTGGTCATTTGTTTCATTTACACTCTTTTCTATCTCGTTCATTGCCATCCTTTCCGTTTTGACCTTGCATGCAACCACGTTTCTTTGCCTTACACCGCGTTCTGCCCTTTCCTAAACATCTCCTAATTCTCACGTAGCCTCATTCGTGACCTTTCACATCCATCACTCCAACACGCTCCCTACACCTGTTTCCCATCTCATCCTTCCATTCCTGAGCCATCACCAGCCTGATCCCTATCTCTCGCATCCCTTCCTACCCGTCCATCACCTTTCCCTCACCTCAGTCCTCCACGGTAGACCACCCTGTAGCAATTCAGAGACATCCTGTAGAAAACCCTGAGTTTCCTGTAGAATCCCCTACAGACATCCTGTAGGAGGTCTTTCATGCGGTTGCTGAGCTTCTGCACTTGGGAAGCCTCTGTGGATGGATGCCAAGGGTCCATAGGAACCTCACCTAGCCTCCCCAACCTGTCCCACGCTTTCCTTCCTTCTCCATCCAATCTGCACAATCAAACCCTAATAAGTAAACAAAACACCATCACTCCACCTACTTAATGAAAAAGTATAAAAACATGTCCTTGATAATGTCACTAGTTTAGATTCATGCATTTCCACTTGTTAGATGTAGTAGTAGCATTGGTAGAAGTATTACTCATCCTTATTGCATTATAGAGATTAGACTAGTCAAATTAGGGTTTCCTAGGGTTACATGCGTTGAATTACTTTTAGTTCATTTTTGTCAATTAGCTTAGTCTCCTTTGAGCTAGCTTTCGTCCATCATTGATAAAGCTTCTTCTGTGAGCCTATAGAAGTTGGCTTGAGCCCTAGCGGACTTGTGCCAGCTGACCAAGTGACAGCTGCAACAAGAGCTAGTACTTGTGCATATAGCATCGTCGCTTCCAAGTTTGTACGAACAACCGGGTTGATAAAATGAGAGACAGGAAGCCTCAGGAGTTGTAGCATTATTGCTACAGTACTGGAGCTCACCAATGGTCACCCATGTTCACCCAAGGTTAACTAAGATGTAGATGGCTAGAATTGTCAAACATGGTCAACCAAGATCCATCATTGTTAACTAAGGTCAAACATGCTCACCCATGGTCAGCCAAGGTCAACCAAGATGTAAATGGTTAGAATAGTTGAATAGGGTCAAACAAGTTCAAACATGATCAACCATGATTAACCATGGTCGACCATGATGAACCATCACCAACCATGGTCAACCATGATTAACCATAACAAACCATGGTCAGTCATGATCGACCATGGCCAATGATGGTCAACCATGATCCATGATTAGTCATCATTAACCATCATCAACAAAGGTCAGCCATGATAAACTATGAACAATCTTAGTGGTCAATTATGAGCTCTATAATTAAAATTGTCAAACATGATCAACCAAGGTCTCTTCCGTTGAATATGGTCAATGACAGTGGTCAATATAGGTATTCATGGTCAACCATGGTGAACTTGTTCAACCATGGTCAAGCATGGTTTGTCATCATCCACAAGGATCAACCATGGTAAACCATGCTAGTGATGATCAAACCATGTGAACCATGGTCAACCATGATAAACCATTATTGACCATAGTCTCTATGCCCAACCGTGTTTATTCATGGTCAACCATGATCAACCATGGTCTTTATGGTCAACCATGGTTAATCATGATCAACCATTATCATGGTCAACCATTTCAACAATTATCGACCATGGCCAACCATGATCAATTATTACTGACAATGGTCTCTATGGTCAACAATGTTAAACCATGATCAACTATCATGAGCCATGATTCAACGTGATCAACCATGACCAATCATCATCGACCATGGTCAACCATTTTCAACCATGATTGACCATGGTGAACCATGACTAATCATAGTGATCCATGTGAATCATGATCAACCATGGTCAGCCATGTTAACCATGATTAATTATTGTTGACCATAGTCTCTATTGTCAACTATGTTAAACCATTTCCCATGATGGTCAACTATGATCAATTATGTTCAACCTCATCAACCTTTATCAACCTTATTAACCCTCATAAACCATGGTCAATGAATCCACCCTACACACATCGGTTGTAACTAGCACAAACCCATTTACTTATGTGGTTGATAGACATCAATAGGCAATATTTTTCACTTTTATACATTAATTAACATATGAAAATGACACTAACATATAAACCACATTAGTAGATAGACATTTTCTAATCTATCAAAATATATCACTTAATTATGTTTGTCAATATTTTTATTGGTTAAAGCTTTACTTAACTTTTAAAAATGAAATAAACTATAAATAACTCCATAAGTCCATTGCTTAGGAGTTTTATATCTTAATCTAAACATTTAGCCACCCTTATTTTAAGGAACCATTTGTATATTGGAAAAACATTAATTGTCGATATATTTATTCATTAAAGCTTTACATATCTTTTAAAAATAGAATAAACTATAAGTAACTCCATAATTCCATCGCTTAAGAGTTGTATACCCTAATCTAAACATATAGCCACTCTTATTTTAAGGAACCATTTGTATATTGGAAAAGCATTAAATAGGATATAAGGAAAGTGATAAATGAAAAAAATGTTTTATTAAAACAATTAAGATTAAAAATTTGGTTATTTAGTATTGAAAAGTCTATATATGTACAAGACAGATTACGCTAATGTTTTACTTTTTTATTTTTCTATTTAGGCTGATGTTTATAGGTGGTCTATTATTTGGTTATATATCTTAATAGAGAGGTATAAAAGATTTCCCACAGTTAAAAATCTATCTCTAGCTAAAATATTGGACTTTTACGAGTAAACAAATAATATTTTTGATAAGGCATAATTTTTTAGATTTAAGTTTATACTACAATAGGGGAGGGGCATGAATTAGTATAAGATAATATATTTTTTATTTAAACATTCATGAATCATAACAAACAATCTCACATATTGAATACAAAATGTAATTTTTTTTTTTTTTTTTAATAACAGATTTTTGTAGGCACAAACTTATTGTTACAAAAATTTTAAGTACCAATCTAGACAAAGAATGAAACCACTTCACTACAAGATTTGTAGGTACTAGCTTATAAGATACATCAATCCCTTTAGTTGCAATATTTGTAAGAACCAACCTATAAGAGACACGAATATGGTCTGTTGCAAATATTTGTACAAACCAACCTACTTCACCAAGAATGTTTGCTACTTATTTCGCTAGATCTGTTAGATGCTTCTGCATACGCCATGTCTCCTTTTTACTTCAGCCTTCACGAGGTTTCTTTGCTTGTTCTACATTCACTAGGTTCGATTCTTCCAAAAAGCGTTGTTTGGTTCTCTTCTCAGGAATAAACATTTACAACATGTCATGTATCTAATTTTGTAAATATGATTATGAAATTTTGGCTGAAAGAACTTATATTTGTCCATTAGCTCCCTATAATACTAGTGATTTCCCCATTACTATTGTAGTTGTATCCCTTATTAATATTGTTGCGCCCCTATTATCCCCATATTGTTATTATTGTGCCCCATAGAATCCCTCTATTGTTAATTTTGTGCCCTTATATTGTTATTGTTAGGTCGGCTGGGTTATATTGTGAATCCTTAGACTCCTATATATAGAAATGAGGTTTTGTCATTTGAATCATTAAAGAATCATTCACTTGTGTAATGTAAAGGACGTTGCCCCTCAAAGAGGTTGAATTCTAAGGCGTTGATCTATCTTTTCTATCTTTTTGTGAGCTAGTTTCATAACATTTGGTATCAAAGCTTTGGATTCTATGATTTCGCTACTCCAAATAGGTCATCGTGCCAATTTTGCTATAAATTTTTTCTGCGACATTTCAGAAGCGAAGAAAAACCCATTTGAGACAAAATCACGGTGAAACTTGGGTCCAAATTTTAGAGCTTTTCGTGCTACATTTGCAAAGATATGATCTAACAAATTTTGTATTTTTGCATACTCCTCAATTACATTCCAAACAAGTGACCTGGGGAAAATCGTCATAACTTCCTCTTTGAACATCAGATTGAAATTTCGTAAGAAGGTGTAGAAGTAGGATTGACTGTAGTTTCGTGTATATATTTTTCAAAGCCAAAGGTCGAAACAAGGACACGTGGCATGTCGTCCATTTTATCTCTACTGAACTAGTCTATAATAAGGTCACTATGGGAGATTTGACATAACTCTTCCTTCGAGAATCCAACTTGGATCACACTGGTGGCATTGGAAGGAGCACACGGATGGATATTGTAGGTCACAATTTTAAAACTGGATGATTTGAAATTACATAGATACATCAGAGGCAATATCGAGCTCCTACAAAGTGAAAAAAGGTGTGTAGATTTTTTTAAATTTTTGCTTAAGAATGGTTTGAAAAATTATTTTGAAGGAATTCAAAGGGCATAGTAGAGCATTATTATTGGTAACTAATGCCCTAAGGAAAGAAAATGCAAACACCTAGTAAGCAACCTGAAATCTCTAGCATGACTCATGAAGAAGGGGAAGAAATGCTACATGATATATCAAAATTACAAGACCATGTGCAACAAATGTCACTCTCACAAAAGCTAACACAGCTAAGATAATTGCCATGGAATCTAAGATAAAGGGTATGGAAGCTCAGATACATGTTGTGGAAGCTAAGATGGATGATTTGAAGATAGATATGAAGACATATTTGACAAAGTTTCTAGAAGAAATACTTACTAATGGTGAAAGAGTAGTACAGGAAACTCATGATGACAACAAAAGAAATGTTAATCATGATTTCATAGACTCTAACGTTGGATTGAAGACCCACCATATTCCAAAAATCGATATGAGGAATTTTGATGGCAAGGATCCCACAACATGGATATTATAGATGGAGCAATTTTACGATCTCAATAATGTGAAAAACACACAAAAGGTACGTATTGCAACTTTATATTTGGAACGAAATTAGTTTGTATGGTATCAATGTCTTTGATCTCGTAAACAAATTATCACTTGGGAAATTTTTACAAAAGAATTGACAACACATTATGAGGATACAAAAAGCAATACTTTTTTTAGCCAATTAATATGTCTCAAACAAAAGTGTTCAATAATGGAGCACATTGAGGAGTTCCAAAAATTGAACATAAGGGTAAAAAATATTCCAAAGGAGCATAGGATTGATGTGTTCATAGGGACTATAAACGATAATATCCAACATGATGTTCGGCTTTGGGAACCTGATTCATTAGAGAAGGCATTCAGGTTAGCAAGAAAAATGGAAAGCTAGATTATGGAAACCAGGAAGCATAAAACTCACAAATATAAAGATGGAAGTGTTGTTGCCCCTAGTCTTCGATAACCTATAAGGTTGACACCACAACAATTGGAAGAAAAAAGAGCAAAAGGGCTTTGTTACAGTGGTGATAGCAAATACACTAAAGGTCATAAGTGTGCTGAGAAGAAATTATTCTACATCGATTGTGAAGAGGAAGAAGAAAAGGAGCAAGAAAGCTCAAAAGAAGAGGATATACTCCAGGAACAAAGGCTAGAATTACCACTCCTCAAACCATCAAGATAGAAGGAGAAATCAAGAAGAAAAAGGTAATAGTGTTAATTAATTCAGGAAGTACCCTCAATTTTATTCATTGTAAGATAGCAAAAGAAATGAATTTCTTCCTATATCTAGCACCAGAGTGTCAAGTGATGGTTGCAAATGGTTGTCAAGTGTTAAGCTATCCATGGGAGAATATGTATTGACTAGCCCGTTGCTTTCCATTCCAATGGGAGGTATTGATGTTGTACTGGGAGTCCAATGGCTACAATCCTTGGGTACAATAGCTTTTAATTTTCATGAACTTTTGATGAAATTTACTGTGGAAGGAATGGAAGTTGAATTAAGGGGTATTGTAGGGAAATGAGGGAAGATAATCAGCTCTAACGGTATGACAAAGCTTCTAAAAAAGGAACAAAGAGGTGTAATTGCACAATTATGTTCGCTAGATGTTTCCACATCGAAATCATCTATTTCTCCAAATCTCCGAAAAGTCTTGGACAATCATTGCAAGGTATTTGAGACTCCTAAAGGTATCCCACCTATTCATTATCATGATCATGCTATTCATCTGATTCCAGGAAGTGTTCCTCCAAACATCAGGCCGTACAAATATCCCTATGCCCAAAGAGTGAAATTGAACGTATGGTTACGGAAATGCTAGAGGCTGGTATAATTCAACCTAGTCAAAGTTCTTTCTTTGCTCGGTAGTATTGGTGCACAAGAAGGATGGTCACGGTGCATGTTTCCAGATTATATGGAGATCAAAAAGCTCACTATTAAAGATAAGTTTCCCATTCCTATCATTGATGAATTACTGGATGAATTTCATGGATCAATTTAATTCACCAAGTTGGGTCTTCATTCAGGATATCATCAAATCAGAATAAAGGCTGAAGATAATCCAAAAACAACATTTATAACTCATGAGGGTCATTATGAATTTTTGGTCATGCCTTTTGGCCTTACCAATGCACCTTCTAGATTTCAAGGTTTTATGAATTCCATTTTCAAACCCTTCCCTAGAAAATTTGTGTTAGTATTTTTTGATGATGTACTAATCTATAGCAAGTCTTGGAAGGATCATCTTGAACATGTTGAGATGGTGCTACAACTATTGGAGGAGAAACAATTATATGCAAAAATATCCAAATGTTTCTTTAGAGTACAAGAGATGGAATATCTGAGTCATATTGTATCTCATGAAGGAGTTAAGGTAGCCCTGTGAGGATTTCTTTGGTTGACAGGGTATTATCACAAGTTTGTTAAGAATTATGGGAGAACAGTAGCACCTCTAACAACATTATTGAACAAAGATGCATTTTCATGGTCTCCAGAAGCAACAAAGGGCTTCGAACATCTTAAAGAGGCAATGTGCCAAGCACCGGTCTTAGCTACACCGGACTTCAAAAAAACCTTTATTGTGGAATGTGATGCTTCGGGAAATAAAATTGGTGTTGTTTTAATGCAAGATGAAAGACTCATTTCTTTTTAAATTCATCCAATCAAGGGAAAGTTTTTACACAAAGCTATTTATGAGAAGGAAATGTTGTCAATACTACATGCACTTAAGAAATGGTGACCCTACCTAATGGGAAGACACTTCAAGGTAAAACCAGATCATGATAGCCTTAAATACTTTTTAGAACAAAGATTATCCTCTGAAGAGCAACAAAAGTGTGTCACAAAGATGTTGAGTTATGACTTTTAAATCATCTACAAAAAATTGAAGCAAAATGTCGTGGCAGATGCACTCTCAAGAAAGCATGAGGATGTGGAAGCATTGTTGTGCGCCATTTCTATTATCCAACCAGATTGGATAAATGAAGCAAGGAAGGAATAGAAGTATGATGAAGAAGTGTTTGCACTTATTCGAAAGTTACAACAAGATTTCAGTACATCTAATACATTTAGCTGGCAAAATGATTCGTTATGACACATAGATCGCTTATACCTCTATAAGAATTCCCAACTCAAACAAAAGACTCTTATGGAATTGCACACTTCTCCCTTAGGAGGGCACTCAGGATTTTTGAAAACTTATCACAGGGTTAAGAAGGAATTTTTTTGGGATGACCTTAAATCCGATATTTAAAAGTTTATGGTGGAATATTTGGTTTGCCAACAAAATAAAGTTGAAGCAATTAAGACCCCGGGTCTATTACAACCTTTATCCATTCCAAGCCAATGTTGGGAGGAGGTTTGAATGGATTTTATCACAGGTTTACCCAAGTCTGAGGGAAAGAGTGTCATCATGGTGGTAGTTGACAAACTTACCAAGTAGGCACACTTTTGTGCATTATCACATCCATTTAAATCCAGTATAGTTTCTACTGCATTTATGGAAACAATTCAAAAGCTACATGGAAACCCAAAGATTATTGTAGGTGACAGAGATCGCATTTTCATTGGAAATATTTGGACATAATTATTTTCTAGTCTCGATACTCAATTAGGTCATAGCTCATCTTATCACCATGAATCTGATGGGAAAACTAAGATAGTAAAAAAATGTTTGGAAGGATATCTTTGTTGCTTTGTATCTGATAAATAGACACAATGGGTCAAATGGTTGCCTCTAGCTGAATGGTGGTATAACACTTCCTTCCATACAACAACAAAAATGACCCCATTTATGGCACTTTTATGGATATTATCCACCATCCATCACATCATATTTAAGATAAAATTCTAAGGTTCAAGCAGTGGAACATCACATCAAGCATCAACAACAAGTCCTCCAACTCTTAAAGGATAACCTCATGTTGGCACAAAATAGAATGAAACAACAGGCACATCATAGTGAAAGAAGTTTTGATGTATGTGATTGGATATTCCTACAGCTACAACCATATAAACAAATGTCCCTCGAGCTAGCTAAGAAGGATAATGAATTATCACCAAAGTATTATGGTCTATACAAGGTGTTGAAACACATTGGTACTATGGCATACAAATTGGAGCTTCCTGCAGCTTCTCGAGGGCACCGAGTTTTCGACGTTTCATGTTTAAAGAAGGTTATAGGGGACAAGCTCCCAGTTCAAACAATATTGCCTGAACTTGACAAGGAAGGAAAAATTATATTGGATTCGGAAGCAGTCACAGAAGCAAGAACTTGACAGCTATGAAATCGATCAATTTTAGAGTATCCCATCAAGTGGAAGAACTTATTCACTGAATATTCCACATGCGAGAATGAGAATTTTATACAGAACCATCTAGAACTACTCAAGAGTTGAGGACACCACTTTTTTGAAGGAGAGGGGCATGTTAGGTACCTATAATACTAGTGATTACCCCATTATTATTGTACTTGTATCCCTTATTAATATTGTTGTGCCCCTATTGTCCCCATATTGTTATTACTGTTCCCCATAGAATCCTTCTATTGTTATTTTCGTGCCTTTATATTATTATTGTTACGTCAGCTGAGTTATATTGGAATCCTTAGACTCGTATATATATAAAGGAGGTTTTGTCATTTGAATCATCAAAGAATCATTCATTTGTGTAATCTAAAGGAGGTTTCCCCCTCTAAGAGGATGAATTCTAAGGTGTTGATCTATATTTTCTATATTTTTGTGAGATGGTTTCATAACATTGTCTCCTATGATCTCCAATTTTTTCATACTTTCAAATGTCCCAAAAACCAAGTTGTAACAAAAAAGTCAGACTAAATTGTTTTAAGATTATTCAAAACTATTTAGTAAACCTACCTTCAATAAAGAATCTATATGAAATTAATGTTTAACAAAGTAAAAATATCCAAAACCAAAATCAAAATTCTAATATCTAGAAGAGAAAATCCCAAAATCCCAAAGTGAACCCGCGAAAGCAAATAATCCAAAATCCCGCTCTCTTCTATTTGTTGAAGACCTTAGTATACTAGGATGAACTATAACCTTATTCCATGATCTTCTTCCTTTAGTGATGCTATGGGTGAATATATCATCCATGAATGTGTTATTTCCCTTATGATCCATCTAACGAACAACAAATTCCTTTTCTGGAACCTATTGATTTACTAGATTCTGATAAGCTAATGAATAAGCCCATATGCCACGATCCTAAGTGGCAAACTATGCCGATCGATTTTCCATATGATATTCCTAAGTTTGAATGGAAGTTGGGATAAAACCATTCCACACACATCACCAACTACCATCTATGGTGTTCATCTAACTCTTCAATGGTTTAAACTATGAGGTTGAGTCTTTCCGAAAGAACCCAAACCCGACCAAGCTTCTTATAGTCACTTTTCTTCACTGGATCATATTTTCTTGAATCATTTTTAATTACACAAATGGTAGGATCTCGAGACTGACATTTTTTTCCAATTTCAAACAAGACAAGCAAATAAATAAGAGGTTAAGATGACCTAGGGTTCCTAATGAAGTACTTAAATATTGGTTCACTAGATTCATTTTTCCACCTATAGCCAAGGATGTCACTATGGTTGGGGATTATACCATGGAGCAAGAAATATTATGTGCTCAACATATTGACTTGATTGATTCCTAGTCAAGGAATTTGTATGACATTATTCCTAACCCTTCTTGACCTTCAAATTATCCACAACAACCCAAGCGAGGACCAAAATCTCACGGTGTTATTGGTTCCATTTCTTCTGATATTGTGAGAAGGCTAGATAAAAAATTAAGGAAAATGATTGTCACATCCCAAGCCTCAACAAGGTCATCTAGTTCCCAATAAATTCCTTTTAAGTAGTCCACTGAAATTCTCACGATGAAGTCCACAAGGCCTAAGAACCCTTAGAAACTTGGACGTAGAAATAAAAAGATAATTTTTAAACATGTTCAATCAAACATCAAAACCAACCTCCTCAAGGTGGGGGAACAAGGTACCATCATGAAAAGGACAATTTTCCTTGGAAGATCTAATAGGGATAACATTTAAATCATGATTTCCCTTCTATGGATGAATTCCACTATCGTCTTCCCCCACTCGCAACCACCCAAAAACTAATAATTTTGACTTGTCATTCCCTGCTGAGTCACAAAAACATGTCGTCACATAACCTCCTTAACGTTTACTTAGGGAAAATGGAGAGAAACATTATTATCCTCCTAGAAACAATGCACATATTCTAATGCTAAAGGAAAAATTTAACTTGCAAATTAAAAATCCTATGACCCTCATGAGTTAAGTTCTACCTCTAAGAACTCAACCACTGCTACTTCATCCATTGGAACTCTCATGCTAGATAAGCCCTTCCAAGAAATATTTTTCCCATGTAATGGTCTCCTCTATAAGTCAACGCACAATCCGAATGCACAAGCTGCTCAACATTACAGTACTATTGAGTATTTAAACTAAGCACCACGTGCCATATCAATTATAGAGGTTTTACAGAGATGTCCTATGAAACACAAATCTTTTTTACTACTATTGAAGTGGTGGATGCCTCATATTCTACTTTGATAGTGCTTGATGTTGATACTCATCATTTTAGACTCTCTCCTCAGGTCGCTTTTCAAATTACGATGAGTATCTTTCATAAGGACATATATCACACTCTTGTTGCGAAAGGGTCTTCTACCTTTGTGATGTCTACATCATGTTAGAATCATATTGGTTCTCTAACACTCACAAAGTCAAGTACTACACTACAAGCCTTTTATGGAAAACATTTTGTGCCTTAGGGAATTCTTCCAATTTTTTCCATTAAGCTATGGGGTAAGACCACCTATGTTGATGTTGAAGTTATTGATTCTCCATAAACTATAACATGATCCTTTGTTATAGTTGGTTCTATTCCATGTTTTTCGTCATGTATTCAATGTTTCATTTACTTCACTTTTTCCATGAAGGAAATATTGTCATGATTGATTAGTTAGATTACTGCATACCATCAACCAAGCTTATCTCTATGGGATATTCTAATGTTGTTCATTAGAGATAACCTTGTAGCCAACGAGAGTGTTGATGCAGGAATGTTTAAAATCTCATAACTTCCTAATGTCTTTCCTTTAGCCTCAACCTATATTCCTTCTCCTTCATTTTTTTCCTATGAATATGGTATCTTATGACACTTATGGACCCCATTTGTATCCTAACCCTTGGGTGGTTCCTTTCCCTTTTGATTTAGATCAATATGGTGAGCATATGTTGCCTTTATGAGGAGATATTTCCTCTTCGGTAGCCCATCAACACCTACTGATGCTGGTTAGAAACTTAACCCTAATATGGAATATGATGAAGAGAACTCTCCACAAGGCCCATCACTCCACCTATTAAGTGTGACTCCCTTGATGAGGAGTCTCCTTCTCGACAGGTCATCCTGGAGGTCATGGATCTCATTTATAATTATAGGTAGATTATGCCTCTTAATGTCATTACTCTCTTTGAATTAGAAAAGGTAAATATTGGCAAATTAAATCTTGAATTGATACATGAAGATTTTAATTGACCATTAGATCACAATACCACTCAACTTGTATGTCCTTAGGTAATTCCTAATAACGTTATGGTTCTAGGTTTTCCCTAGCATCATCATCCTTTAGGAATTAGGATGGTCTACTTTCCATGGTATGGCCCCATCATGGTGTTCCATACAGTACCCACAATAGTCCATGACTTCTGAGTTAATGGATGGGAAATATTGGCCTTTGCTCAATTGTGGGCACAATATGATGTGACCTACTAGACTATGTTGTGGCTTTTACATATGTATTTTAGTTTTTGTTTTGTTTGTCCACATAGATTTGGATATGTATAATTTTGGATTTCATTTTTCATCTATTTGAAGGAAGCTTATCATTCCTTGTTTGTAACACCCATCCCTTCTGTACTACATTATTGTAAACCTAAGCTAAGTTAAAGCTAGGTATCTTCCCTTGTGTGTCAAAGGTTGTATACCTAAGATGAGGAAAGCTAGGTTTGATACCCTCCTTAGTGAGTTAAACTATTCTACACCTAAGTTGAGGAAAGCTAGGTTTGATACCCTCCTTAGTGGGTTAAACTATTCTACACCTAAACTGAGGAAGCCTAGGTGATATGTAATATGAAAAGAAATGCATTATTAAATAAACTAATAAATAAATCTCTTGGAGGGTGGAGCACCAAGAGAGATGAGATTCTTTCCAAATCCCATGAGGAATGGGATAGAGATAAATCTTTCATGATAAGCTTCTAGATGTGATTCTAGATATACTTGGATGGATTGGATATCCATCATTTGGATGGGAGATAAAGATCCATTTGACATAAAAGCTTTGCAGGAGATAAAGGCAAGCTTTTATGTGGAAAAGAGTTGTGGGAGATAAAAACAATATTTTCTATATAAGACCTATACAAATGGAAAAATCCATAAAGCAGGATGATGCAAATGGTAACTAAATCAAGAAAGATGGTATTAAATACCCAGTGCATCGATCAATTGAGGACAGTTGATCCTTGGCAGGGTCTTCGGCTTGGGGGGAATCAAAGGTGATTCATGGCTGGGAGGTGGTGCTCCTCCCTCTAAGTGAGATTTAGTTGGTGTTATTTACATGGAATGTTTGTATGTTTATCCTTACTCTCTCCCTCAGTTACTATTCGAATTTCCTTATGAGTAGGTTTTATTAGTTCCGAGAATATTCAAAGGAACTACATATGCTTGGATATTAATAGATTTAATGATGTTCCCTCTATTCAGATGAGATTTAATGGCAAGGTAGGTAATCATGTTTAAAATCCTTACTTGATAGGATGTTAAATCATTATGGCTTGTTTAATTCCCTCTCTTATAGAAATTATGGTTAGAATAATGCATGTGACTCACGTTTGATCACATATGCATTTCAAAGATATTATGATCATATCTATATTTGAAGGTTTATGCATGTGAAAGAGTTATGTAGAAATGTCTCACATAGAATTGTCGATGTCTCCTACTGGTATTGGGATTTTTAATCATTGTTCTTAGCCTACTAAGCTACAACAAAACTCACACATTTATTCCAAATATGGTGAGATAGGGATATCAAAGAGCTCTGTTAATTGTATACTATAAATTAATCCATGTCCTAGTTGCGTCTTAATGACTAAGGGTTGATCTAAAGAGTATTGTATCACTGTATCTGTATTCATTGATTAAATACACTCATGATGGCCACTAAAAACCAGATTTAAATGAAGAGTGTGCTAATTGAATGGAGCCTGAAGGCAAAATTTTCTAGGTAGGAAAAAGAGGTTCATTAAAAATGGTATTGGAGCATCAAATTCAAACCTTGCACCCTACGTACTCATCCATATCATGATTGGAGACTGCAAGAGGGGATTCTTTTCACTCTTGAAGTTGGTTGAATTGTGTTAAATTTGAGTATGGGCTACTCTAATCATGGGTGAAGATACAAAGTTTCATATTTTTAAAGATTGACATGGAGTTTCAAATGATGTGAATTGTATTGATCTGAACGATTGAGGGATCACTATTCCAAGATCAATTTGGTGGTGTATGGAGAATAGAAATTTCAGTTTCTTATTAATATTTGTGTTCTAGAATAGTTCTCTATCCTATTTCTTTTTCACCATACACCAAGGTGTTGATGATTGAATTGACACCAGCAATTAAATATGAAGGATTAGTAAAATATATATACAACATGTTAAATTTCAAAATAGTTAAAACCAACTAGTTAAAATTAAAATGTTTCCATCTGAAACTATAGGAGTTGTGTTAATTATTATGATGGATCTTCTTGGAACAATCGAACAAAAATGAAATAAGCATAATGGAGGAGCATAAGCTAGGATTTCTATGATTGCTTTTGCCCTAAACCCACCCATGAGGGGAGAACGTAACCCAAGACCATCTAGTGAGATGACACGTGACACTAGTAAGGTGAGACTCACCCAAGATTATGCATAGCTGAATATGAGAGACGAACTAGAGATCTTAGATCCTCTCTCTAGATACCAGGTTTTCTCAGGAGTGATGATCAGATATTGATTAAGATACATATCTATCTTCATGCGAGCACGATGATGAACAAACTTAAGTCACACCGAATTAAATTTCCTTTTCCAGAGGTGGAATAGCCGACTTCCTATTATGACTAGTTACAATGAGGAATTTTGAGAGCCGTGAACCTGTTTGTGTAATCTTGTGGCCACAATGTGATTACGAGGGATCAATCTAAATTCATGTTGAAAACTCCTTTGAAGTTACATTAAGCCACTTGGAGGATGCATAATTCAAATTTTCAATTCACCCACATCCTTGGTTGGCTAGGATGTGGTTGCCTAAGTTTTTCAATCTTGGATTGCACATCAGATCAGAGTTAGATGAAATTGTGATGACCTACTAGAGAATGAAAGTCTTCAATTCGAATATAAAAACAATTAAGAGTATCTGAAAGTCCCACGCTATGGTTACATGGTTTGATAACATAATAATATATATATATATATATATATATATATATATATATATATATATATATATATATATATATATATATATATATATAAACTCTGATCTTGCTAAACCAAAAAATAGTGGAATTTTTTAGAGATATTCAACACCTCTGTAGTTAATTCAGAATTTAATGATACATTAGACTATCATTGGCAGCACGTTGCTTGTTGTATGTTGATTCTTTATGAACTTGATTTCCTCCACTCATTCAGAGAGTTAAGAAACTCTTGGACCCCCAAAAAAGCTGATTTCTTTTTTCTCACAGATATAGTAACAATATCCATTAAACCATTAGTAAAAAATTGTAGCATTGGTTAAAAGTTCATGCATTAAGAGATAAAAAATCAATAAAAAATAGACAACGGGTATTCCTTCCCTGTGACTAGGTACTCGATGCGTCCACTTTCCTTCTCGGTGGAATATTTTACTCCCCACTTTGAAACGGGAACTGATATTGTTACCCATTTTTTAGAGATAGCAAAAAAGTGACCCGATTTTGAAAAGGGGTGATGCAGAACACACATGTTTTTTTTAGAGCATAGTTTTTAACACTGTAAATTTTTTTATGTACATTGCGTTTTAGAATGGTAGTGATTTTGATGTTGATTTAAAAAAGTGGTAATTCTACATCATGCCTTTTTTTTAAGAGGCTTTTTTTTAAACTTTTAATTTTATAATGTAATAGATGTAAATAATTATTTTGTAAATTTAATAACTTTGGAAGTGGTCTTCTTCTTCATATTTTCTTATTTTTATTTTTATTTTTTTGTAGTGAGGTTTTTATTGTTTTGCATATTTAAAGAAGAAGGTTGATATTTTGCATTTTTGATATTCTACATATTTATACATCGTTAATTAAATTTTCAATCCACATGAAATAATTGTCTCTAAAAAACATATATAAAAAAGACAAAAATAAAAAAGAAAAAATGTTAAAAAAAATTATCTCATAAACCATAAAAGAATTTGGAA
>APFE030085225.1:23703-54460 GCA_000404065.3 Pinus taeda
TTTTTTTTAATTATTATTATTATTTTTTTTTGGCTAGCTTGTTTTTAATTATTTTTAATTTTTTTCATGGTTTTTGCTAATGTTTTTTTTCCAATTTCTCTCTTTTTTACTTAATTTTATATTTATATTCTTAAGGAATTCAGACTTCTGTGATTCATAATCTTATTTGTGAGAATAATTTCGACAAAATCACATAACAAATCATTTGTCGACGCGTTTCGAACCAACCACTGTGGTTCATCGTCAGAAATCAAATTCTTTTATGGTTTATGACATAATTTTTTTAACATTTTTTTATTTTTCATTTTTGCATTTTTTATATGTATTTTTATATTTTTTTTTAAGTAATTCAATATTTTAATCTTAAATTTTAGTAGTTTTAACTTTTTTTTTTGTTAATTTTTCTATTTTTTTTTAGAATCTAGTTTTTTTTTAATTTTTTTTTTTTTTAATTTTTCCTTTTTTTTTTTTCTTTCTATTTTACCTTACTTAATTTTAGTTTATTTTAAATCTTATTTTTTCTTTCCTATTTATTTTTTTTCCTTTTTTGCCAATTTTTTTATTTATTGTATTATAATTATATATATATATATATATTATTATATATATATTATTCATTTTTTTTTAATTATGTTTTTTACTATGTATTTGTTTTATAATGTTTATTTATTTCTTTTTTTTTAATTCTTATCTTAATTTTTTTTTTTACATTTTTATGATTGATTTAATTTTTTATATTGGATTTTTTTTTTTTTTTATATGTTTTGTTTTTTTTTTTGATTTAATTTTATTTATTTTGTTTTCATTATTTCTTTTAAATTTTAATGTTTTTCGAGGTCATGATAAAATATTTTACGCCATTATTTGAAAATGTTGAAATTTTACTTTTGAAAAAGTGTTTTTCCAACATTAACACTTTTTGTTTTGAGGGTGTTTTCTGGACAATCTTTGCCCAAAAATTTGGTTTTCAACGCCATTTTTAAAACATGTCGAAAATTTAACCAAGAAAAAAAAAGTGTTATTCTAGCATCAACAGTTTTTATTTCTTACACTATTTTTGATGTTTTTCGAGGTTTTTTGGCCAGAGTTCTCATTTTCAGCTTATGGTTCTCATTTCAAAGTTTACATTGTTTCCCCACGCAATGTCAAAAATGTAGTGTTTTTTTAGTTCGATTAGAAAGAATTGGATGTACGCTGATGGGGTTGGTTGTCGACCAATGTTTGGCAGATAATATTTAAAAATAAAAAGCCTATTTATGTTTCTTATTTTAAAAAGAAAGAAAAATACTTGTTTATCTAGTGCCTTATCAATAGTTGGACACATGAAAGTCGGCAACAAAGCCAAAAATATTTTTTCCCTGGAAGGATTGAGGAAAACGTTGAAGGTTGGCATGTTCCCTTTGTCGACTAACTACAAAATGGAAGGTGCTGAGTTGGAGTAATGATAACTAGCAATTGTCCCAAAAGGTACAAAGAGAGGCCGATAGGATTATTAAATTGGAATTGTTGAATTTTTCTAGAAGAGTTAATTGGTTTGTGGAAAACCTTGTTTTCTTGAACTAGATCATTGTGCAATTAATTTTCTTTAGATGTTTTGTTTATATCTATATTACAAGGAACACATTGAATGTCTTATTTCATCTCTATTATTCTTACTAATATCCTTTTCGTGCTTTTTCTTGATCAATTTGATGAAATATTCCATTATCCTTTGGTGAAAGTCCTCACCTACATATTAGTGTACATCCCGGTAAGTTCAAAGCTCGAAAGCCAACCAAAAAAAGTCAATGATAACCACCATGCACGTATTCAAATTCATAATGTAAAACTGCCAGACAGAGTTCCGACAGATTACCTCCAAGATGGGTATACTGTTTGTAGCTAAAACCTTAAAAACTCCATTGTCAATAGTCAGAACGCTAACATCAAACGTGCCACCGCCAAGATCAAAAACAACAATATTTTTCTCTCCACCCTTCTTGTCCAAGACAAAAGCTATTGCTGCAGCTATGGGTTCGTTGATAATACGAGCTACATTCAATCTAGCAATAACACCAGCATCCTTCATTGCTTGGCGTTGTGCATTAGTAAAATAAGTTGCGCAAGCCCACAAGTTAATAGTCACAATGCAGTCAACAATTGGTTGCCCACAACCTCATAAAAAAAAAGGTTGAAAAGAAAGCATACCAGTGACAGTCACCACAACATCCTTTATAGTCTTGCCTAGTCAAAATCATTGCACTGATTTCCTCAGGGCTAAATACCTTTGTCTCTCCATCTCATTCCTGAACTTGAATATAAGGTTTCCCATCTTTGTTCACAATCTCGTATGGTACCAGTTTCATATCCTTCTGAACTTCTTTGTCATCAAACCTATATAAAACAAATGTTTTCATTTAATTGTGCTTATCCACTAAAAGTTTTAAATCATTTTCTTGAAGTTTGGACTGGGCAGAAATCAAATCCTGATCTGACCCCAACTAGAATGTTGCTTGACCCCTGAATTAACATGCCAATTTCATGACTAGCACCCTTCTGGGTTCAATATCAAGGCGAGAATTGGACTTGCAATAAATACAATTGTCTAATGAATGGGCAAATAAGAGATCATAGTACTTACTTTCTCCCAATGAGTCTCTTGACATCAAATATGGTTCGTTCGGGTTTGACTGCGGCCTGGTTTTTGGCAACCTCTCCAATCAGCTTCTCATTTTCCGTGAATGCCACCCATGATGGGGTAATACGGTTACCTTGGTCATTGGCAATAATCTCCACATGACCATTCTTGTAAACCCCAACACAGGAGTAAGTAGTTCCCATGTCTATACCAATCATTGTTCCCAATTTCGCAGCTTCTTCCTTCACAATTTAAGATGCAAAAAGGAATCCTGAGAAAAATTAAATTCCCCATGAAGAGTATCAGAAAATGCCTATATGTTACCAGGGAAAGGATGCCTATATGGTCAAGTTTCTAGCATATATATTTTAACCGATTGTAGGTTTATCGTGGTCAAATTTCTAGCATATATATTGTTAGTAGATATTTGTTAAACCAAATAAATTATAAAACTTGGCGTAAGTAGATAGCACAACATGAATAATGAGGAAACATTTAAAAAACCCAGCAAGCACTCTTCTAGTAGGCCATCTACATCAAGACAATGTTGTCATATTCGACTCGATCTTATTTATACTTGGAAAAAATAAAAAGGGCTTCATGTTATAGAAGCAAAGAGATGACTCCTTCCAATTTTAATGCATTTAGATGATGTTGAAAAAATTTCGATGTTGTAAAACTACAACAACATGAAAAACGTCTACCAAAAACTTAAAATGCAGCTCAATATTCCATCAGAAGAAGCATGAAAACTTAACAGTTAACCATGAGATCTACAAGGCATAGCTGGTATTCATACATGCTTACAAAAACGCCTTTTCTAAAAGCTAACTTAAAACCTAGAAGACAATATTGGGATCTGAAGGATAATATTTCTACACAACAAAAGGAAGCTCAATGTGTTTGAAAACCTTTGAAAAAATTGTGAATAGATCATAAAAGATCAAACAAAGCACATTTGTCTACATGTCTTCATTTACCAAACCCTTACCCCAACGTCTCAAAAATCACTACCAGAAAGCGTAAATTTAATGAAACCTTATTTTTAGAGGAAACCGGAATACCTTGAAAAACTCAAAATGCAGCAATAAAAAAGGGAAATGACTCTGATCGCTCAAAACAAAGAAGCATAATTTAAACCAAAATAAGGGGAAAAAACGCCCTACCTGCAAAAATAAATGGCAATCTGATCAGATTTTTTGCATAACAAGGCCATGTTCAATGCACAACAGAAAAGAAGGCAACTTGGAAAAAGTAGTCAAAGTGCAGTGCATGCTTGCCAGATGACACTTCAAATCAACGGTTGAAAGTGTCTCACTTGATCGAAAGGAGGGTGAAAAGAGCAGGGTAAAAAAGTTGTTGATGCATAGGAAGGCCTATCCACCTAATTATGATTTTTTTATAAGTTTGGCAAGATTATATACTTTAAATTTAATCTGTAACTTCACATTCAAGATCTAGTGAACAAGAATGCTTTTTTTTAATAATAGGTTTTAAATATATAAATATATATATTTTTTTAAGGCAATAAAAAAGTTGTCAAGTCTGTCTGGAATAGTTCAAGTGGCCATGATAGTGGAATAAAGTCTTACAATAGTTCAAGTGGAGATGACATTGGAATGAAGTCTTACAGAACTGAGGATTTTTGGGTTTAAATCTTGTGGCATTCCTTATTATTAAATTTTAAAATATTCTGAAATTTATAATTAGCATAAGTTCATCATACTTGGCACTTAGTAAAGTTTGATGTTTTTTTTGCTAGAGACAAAAATAGAAATTTGAATAAAATTTTGATAAAATTTGATAGAAATATTTGTAAATACTTAATACTCCTCTAAAACTTTCTCATTTGAGTGTCCCAGAAATTATTGATCAAGTTAAATATCACTAAAAAAATTATTTAAACATTCCACCATCGAATTTCTTGAAAATCTTTTCACTAAAATCCAACAAAAATTATAATCATAACGAAATTATTAATAATACTAAACTCATTCAAAATCTATTCAAACACTCCATTAAAAAATTATTAAACATTACACCATCGAATTTCTTGAACAAATTTTCGCTAAAATCCAGCCAGAAATTGTAATCATGGCGCAATTGTGACATCAGACTCCTTAAAAATGGCCGAACATAGATTTTACACTTAATTTGTCTTTTCCCCACAAAATAGAATTTCATCTTTAATTCATTAAAAATTAAATTTATCTTTTTATTGTAATCCTACCGAATACTGCCACCGATATTGATCCACTATGCAGCGGGCCAGATCTGGGTTGGATTTTGTGAACCAACTTGCAGCCATGAATAAGATTTCTCTCAACTGGTGGCATTTCTCTTGTAAAGTTTAATTCTCATGGATCACGTCTACGGAATAGCCAAAACACACAACATTCAGGGAAAAATCGTAACACAAAATTAAATTCATTGATTGCTTAATGAAAAGATCGAACTGTTGATATGCAAATTATTACAGCTAGTGCAGGGCAATGATTGAACAGTGTGCCTCTGAAACAATAGAGTTAGTAGTTACATATACACCAAGAAAACCATATTAACCCCTCAAACTATCCTGGCCTTTGAAATTACAAATTACCAAGAAAATCAGTAGGTGGCGCAGGTGCTTGGGGCGTCTGACAAACGATGCCAACCCTACAATATAGGAATTTTACAGAAATTGACTATTAACAAAGAAAAATTGATGCAATCATCAAGCTCATGGTTGTAAACATCTGATCACAACGATCTCAAATATTGGATATTACTCGATCCATATGCACAATTCAAACAATTATTTACAGCAGAATACCAGATGGATGAAAACCGTTATTTTTATAAAGTCGCAGGTCCTCCCATCTCGAGTCGGTAAGATCTTTTCAGATCCAAAGCCCAGGGGGCTGGCACGGAACGCTGCTTCCATAGATTGATCTCAGATGGCTGCGGGCTTGGGCAGTGGGTCGCTTAACAGAGGAGCCGAATGAGAAATTAGCACTGGCTTAGGGTTTTCCAAATTCCAATCTTCGTCTTCATTCTCAGGGTTTTCCAAACAAAGAAGCAGAAATTTAAACCAAAATGAGGGGAAAGAACGGCCTACCTCCAACGGTAAATGGCAATCTGATCAGAATTTTTGCATAACAGGGCCAAGTTCAATGCACAGTAGAAAAGAAGGCAACAACCCATATTTGGAAAAAGCAGTCAAAGCGCAGTGCATGCTGGCTCGCTAGATGACACTTCGAATCAATGGTTGAAAATGTCTCACTTAATCCAACGGAGCAGGGTAAAATTGTTGACGATTGTTGATGCATAGGAAGGCCTATCGGCCTAATTATTGTTATTTGGATCGAGATCACCATGTTATCCAAACGATGAACAAATCAAAAGTGAGAAAAAGAGGATAATGTTTATCCCCAATTTCCACAAAATACTATATCCTCTGAGGCAAAGTGGCTACTCATAAATAAGTATGCAAGTTTGGTATCTCTATATATCAAGTCAACCCTAACAGTGTTGAGAGAGAATCAACATCAAGTATGCAGGTCATGGTATTAAATAGAAATACCGAAATTGATTAAAGGTTCACTATTGTATGCTTATGTGTCTTGTGGATCTCCTTTATAGAGCCCATTACCATGGCTCGGTCTATGATGAATGGCCTCCTCATCTAGCCACCCATCATCATCCCCTTCTCTTCTTAGTTGGTTAATTACACCTCGACAGAGGATAATACATTCTAGATGATCTCCCTAAAAAGAATGAGAGTTCCTGCTATATACTCAGCTTCTAGATTTTTGATAGATAATGCGGCCATCACCGACTTACTGGGAGTCAAAAATATAGTACGCACTTCGTATTTTATGGTTTATGCATGATTTACTTTATGTATTGATGTTCTTTGTTTCTTTATGGATGGATTGATGTTTCAGCTATTTTTATGTACAAGTGGATGGTTTCAGTGTCTTTGAGGCCTGCTAAAATTGGTATTTCTTTTTGCAGAGGATAAGTTGTTTTACTCCAATGAATTTCTAAAACGATATGCATTGGATCAGAGCACCGTAATTAACTCAATGAAATCCATCCATCCATTAATATCCACCTATATATACATAGACGGTATGCGGGTAATCTGGATACCAGTGTATAATAACTAATATAATGGTGATGACCTTTAGTATACCCAGATAATGTGGTACATCACCCTTGTTGGATGGAATGGTATACGTCCCTATTAATACTCCCAGGGGTACATGGTCTAGCGTCAAAGAGGTCTATATCATCACTTATTGTTATTCAATGACATACATTGGATCTTAGTACCGTAGCACCGCATGGTAAAATAATACCATCATTGCATAACTGTATATACGTAATAGCCTCTAACTGTCAACATTTCGAGGCTCTCGTTACATATGATTAGCAATAGTAATCGACAGATTAGGTCTGCCAACTTGCTTCGCAAATAGATGTTCAAACAGTGCCTTTTCTGGTATTTCTCGGTGGTTTATGTTTTTTTTATATGTATGTTACATATTAATTCTTAATTCTAAAAAATCAATTGCGTTTATGTTAGACATCGACATCTCAAACTCATTGCCCAAATTCTATTAAACGCAGTCGTAAAAGATTAATTGTAATAAGGAATAATTCAGAGCCATTACTATTAAATATTATTAACATCAATTCAATTGTATTGTAGAAAATTATAATCTTGATGCAGAATGTGTGGACACTGGAGAATCTCTTGAGCATGTTTAATGATTTACGGGATATTGATCCAAAGGTCAATTATGTGGTCAAGATTTTCATTTCATTGCTCTCTTCGTTTGCTGATATAATCTTACGTTTGTTGGACTCTGAACACCACATATCTCGACAATGGTATGATATTGTCCACTTTTGGCCTAAGCCCTCATGGATTTGCTTTTGGACTTACCCCAAAAGGCCTCATACCAATGGAGATATTTGTCCATCCTTATATGACCATGATCCTCCCCACTTCTAGTCAATGTGGGACTTTGGTCATATACCCAACAATCCTCCCCTCGAACAAAGGACCATGGAGCCTCCCCTTAAACGATTATCCATCCGTCCACTCTCTACCAACCAGGATTCTTCGCTCCAATGCGTTGGAAGCACATGCCTTACATGGAGCACCACCTACCTCGAGAGATTGCTCTATCCTAGGTCAACTCCTCTTCACCGTGTTGGGACCAGGACACGTCCATGTAGAATCTGGAGCACACCGCATGTCTAACTGAGCTCATCCACGGATACCATCGTGATATTACCGGGGCCCAACACGAATTGTTGGAGATTAGATGCACAGTAGATTATAAAACATATACACAGCAAATAAATCAAGCATAGGAGACACAGGAATTTAACGTGGTTCACCCAACCAATCTGGGCTACATCCACACAACATATGCATCGACAAATTTTTATTAATCAAACATGAGATTACATAAATCAAATCCTCACAAACTCTCACAACACAAACAATCCGTATGGACATCTGATTTATAGCAAAGAGAATCTAACTACCTCATAAATCCTCTCACATCAAATTTAGGATGCATTAACTCCCTCCCAACAACCTGGAATTAATCTAGCAACAAACTTTCTATTGTTGTCACCTACTGGGATTTTTGCCTATTTTATTCAAAACAGAAAATCTCAACAATCTCCACCTTGACAACAATTAGCTTGATGCCCTGTTATTACTATTTTATCTTTTCTTCAAGCCAAGAGAAGCCAAACACTAGCGTAGCTTCTCTAACAAAACTGGTTTCGTGAACATGTTTGCACAATTCTCCTTTATATGCACCTTTTCAAGAGAGACTCCCCTTTCAGTGATAACCTGTCTTACAAAATGGTACTTGATCGGTATATGCTTTGATTTACCATGATAGGCCAGATTCTTAGCCAAATGTATTGCACTTTGACTGTCACAAAATAACTTGATGTTGTCCTGCAACCTACTAAATTCACCAAACAAACCTTTCAACCAAATCGCTTCTTTGCAAGCATGACAAGCAGCTATGTATTCTGCTTCAGTAGTGGATAAAGCGACAACGTTTTGTAGCTTTGACATCCAGCTAATAGCTCCACCTGCAAGAGTAAAGACGTACCTTGAAGTTGACTTTCTCTTATCCAAATCACCTGCAAAATCGGAATCAACATATCTGCAAACAAATTCACTACTCTTATTGTAAGTAATACAATAACTACTTGTGCCTCTCAAGTACCGAAGCACCCATTTCACTGTTGACTAGTGTTCTTTACCCAGATTTTCCATGTACCTGCTGACAACCCCAACTGCATGTGAAATATCTGGTCGAGTACAAACCATCGCATACATTAAACAGCCTACTACATTGGCATATGGAATTCGAGACATATAATCCTTTTCTTCATCTGTATTAGGACATAAACTCAAAGAACGAATAAAATGGGAAGCTAAAGGGACTGACACAGGCTTCACATTATTCATACCAAATCGCAAAAGTATTTTCTCAATATACTTCTGTTGTGATAGCCATAGCTTACCATTTCTTCTGTCTCTGAAAATCTCCATGCCCAAAATCTGTCTTGCTGCTCCTAGATCTTTGATATCAAATGTCCTTGCCATCTCAGCCTTCAACCTGTTGATTTCCTCTATGCTTTTGCTTGCTACAAGAATATCGTCAACATACAATACTAAGATAATGAATATGCCATTTTTCAATTGCTTAAAATAAACACAATCATCATATTCACTTCTAACATATCTCTAACTCAACATGAAAGAATCAAACTTCTTATGCCACTGCCGAGGCGACTGCTTCAGGCCATATAAAGACTTCTTGAGCCTGCATATAAATTTCTCATTGCGATGATGAACAAACCCTTTGGCTTATACTCAGCAGCCCTCCTTAAACCCTATTTATCTCTCGCTTTTCTCCTCTCTGTAATAAGTCATTCCTGATGATGAGTCTTGGTATAGGCTCGAAACGTCGACAATAACAATGAAGAACATTGTGGATTTTCCGAATTCAATTTCTCAAAAACTACTCCACATAAACCTACAAACTAAGATTGTTCCATATATATTTCCTCATCTAAGTCTCCATGTAGAAATGTAGTCTTAAGATCTAATTGCTGCAACTCTAAATCAAGCAAGGCCACTAATGCTAACACAATTCTAATTGAAACAATTTTAACCACTGTTGAAAAAATCTCATGAAAGTCAATATTGGCTTTCTAAGAAAACCCTTTTGCAACCAGTCGCGCTTTGTACCTGTCTTCCGTATCATTCACACCCCGTTTCAGCTTGAAAACGCATTTACACCACACAGTTTTCCTGTCTTTCGGAAGCTCGACCAGATCCCATGTGTCGTTCTTACTCAAGGCCTTCATTTCATCTTTCATGGCTGCTTTCCACTTGTCACTATTCGAACCTTCTATTGCTTCCTGATAGCACATAGGTTCATTGTCATTAGCAGTAAATGCAACTGAAGTAACATAATCATCATACCTTCTCGGTGGCCGTTTGATTCTTGTCGACCTCCTTAAGGATGTTTTTGGTGCTTCCTCGATTCGCTGACTACCATCTGTAGGAACTTCTTGATTATCAGTATCTGAGACCTGTTCATGATCTAAACCTGAACGTTGTTCATGTTTTGATTCTGAAACATGTTCATGACTAGTATCTAAACTATGGTCATCATGACTATCATTCGAAATGCTATCAAACTGAATGTGCTGAAAGTCAGATACATCATCCTGTTTCAATCTACTATCTACATCTAATTGTACAAGAGAGGATTCTTTAAACTTTACATCTCTGTTGATGATGATTTTGCAGGTAGTAGGATCCCACAATCTATATCCCTTTGTTCCAACACCATACCCAACAAAGATATACCTTTTAGACTTTGGATATAATTTAGTTCACTGATGTTTAGGCACTAGAGCATATGCATCACAACCAAACACTCTGAGTTTAGAATAGTCACAAGGGTGTCCTTCCATACCTCTTGCGGAATCTTGAAGTCTATGGCCGTCGATGGAGATCGGTTTATCACATAACAAGTTTTTGCCACCGCTTCCGTCCACAACTCCTTTTGCAACCTGGCGTTACTCAGCATACTCCTTGCTCTCTCTAGAAGAGTCTTGTTCATGCATTCAACAACTCCATTTTGTTGAGGAGTATGAACCGTGGTCTTATGTCTCTCGATCCCTGTGTTATCACTGACAAAATTTCAATGCCAAATGTCTTACTTTTGTTTGATGGTAAAGGTCGGTGCTAGTCTAAGTTTGAATTTTTGTTTGCCTTAGAGTCTTGAGTCAACTATGTATTCTCACCCATCACTAGTCATTCTCAGTCATCCCCGTCTCATAGCCATGTGTGAAACTGTGCATTAGTTACAATGTGTCACAAAGCTTTTTAGGTTATTTTGTAGCTCATGTGATAATTTTAAAGTGTTTCCGCAGCGCATAAAGCCTTTTTGTAATTTCGCAGCGCAT
Source organism: Pinus taeda (assembly GCA_000404065.3). Taxonomy (NCBI): domain Eukaryota; kingdom Viridiplantae; phylum Streptophyta; class Pinopsida; order Pinales; family Pinaceae; genus Pinus; species Pinus taeda. The sequence goes on from APFE030085225.1 coordinate 34,829, forward strand.
AAAGCCTTTTTGTAATTTCGCAGCGCAACATGTTTTAGGCTGCGCTACAAAATTGGGGATTTGTTCGAATCCATAGCAACTGTCATGCAAAATAGTTATGCGGTGGATGTATTTTACAGGTGGCATACTCTCAAGCTCCTGCGTGTATGCATGTCATCAATTCTGAATCTCGAAGCCTCAAAGTTCATGTAGCTGTGAGTACATGCTCACACGTTGGTGGCCAGAGCACGATATGCAGATGTTGAACTAAATCTATACAATTACGCTAAATGGGAAGTTTCATTACTTCAAATGGAAGGTAGAGAAGGGTTGATAGAAACTGCTGTGAAGACTTCAGAAACAAATTAAAGAGGCTGAGAAAGTGCATGAAGAAGAGGTAGCTGTAAAGATGCCCAGAACAGAGGTAATTGAAGTATTGACCAAAACAGTGGAGGTAGCCAAGCGTAAAGACAAGAACAAAAAGGTTATTATTACTCAAGGAGGAAATGTCATAGCTATAAAGAACCAAGCAGGAGCAAGAAAAGAGGAAGCGGCCCAGGTAAAGAATGTTACTAAGGAGCGTGCAGTCAGATATGCCAACTATAGAAGAGCTGTGTTAAAAGGTAGCAAAAGCCTAGTGGGTCAGGTAGATTCAGTGTCTGATGTATATTCATGGACGGTACCAGCCCTCAAGCAGGCTAAACTCATAAGAAAGCTGAACATGAGCCTGAGATCAAAAAACAAAGCATTAAAGAAGGAGGTTACCAGTTTAAAGAAACAGCTAGGTAAACTAGCTCACTGATTTGAAGGAAAAGGTGCCTTTCTAAGTTTTGATCAATTTTGTTTAAGCTCCATCATTTTGAAGTCATCTAGGCCCCTAACACTTGTAGAAGAGGTCTGAAGAAGTCATGAGTTCAAGCAAAAGACACTTCAAGGCAAATGCACTCTGTTTTAGCAAAAACAACAGTTTCGTAGCGCGCTACGAAACTGCTGTAGGTGCTGTTTTATGAGGAAAATGAGCAGATTAATGGTGAGGTCAACAGATTTTTGAAGGAAACGCCTAAGAAACATAAGGGATATCACTTAAGGCTATCCTAGCTATTCAGAGGATGACAAGTGTGCCTTTTTTGTAAAGGTAAAATTTTTGTCTCAAGTTAAACTTTTGTAAAGGTACTTTATGACCAATTAGGGTTTAGCAGAAATGGCATACGAGGAGTATTGTTTTGTTTTATACACATGGCTATCAACGAAGCTTCCAACACATCTGAGATATGGTGATGCTCATAAATTTTGGGGTATTAAAGAACTGGGTCATGTTGCTTAGTTTTCGAAGGATGGTAGGAGACAGGGACCGGAAACAGGGGTTTTGATCCTAGTGATAAATGATCCATCAGCGCCTTCAGGTATCCAAAGTCAGCCTGTTCTTTGCACCTGTAGCTCAGTCATCTCAGCCTAACCAAAAGCAGACAGCTGTCAAAGCTGCAAGGAGGAATCATTCTACGAAGGAGATAGAGTTAGAGTTATAATTAGATTAGAACTCTTTAGAACTTCAGTTAGTGGTTGTTGTATTAAATAATTTGTTAAAAGCAGATAGGTGTCATTAGTGGCAGTCATCGAGCTCCCCTCATGCTGGAGGAGGAAGTTCCAAGTAGTTAGAGTTATGTTGCTATATATATAGCTGAATTATCTATGTAACAGGGGTTGGACATTTTTAGAAACAGAATATTGCTTTGGCTTGTGTAAAAACTCAGTTTGGTAATATAATTTGCTGTTTATCTTCTCAGGATTCTTACAGTGTTTCAAATGCTCAAGATATGTGGTTTTGTCTCATCTTTAATGTCTTTTACAGTTGTATAAATACACAATCACTCAGAATTCACTTATGCTGCTCTGACTTCCTGTGTGTATTTGTAAACTGAGGTTTCCATGATATGATGTTTTGAGTATTTAAACATTACTGCCCTGACTTCTACGCATGAGCAGTGTTATATTTATTTGAATATGATCAACTCCATAAGCCCAATGGAAGTATTTGTAATGTATGTCCAGCTAGCCTGTTTATTTAATTTACTTGTCTAGAGTTAGCCCTCTTATCAACAAACAAAATGAATATTTTTTCAGAGAGAGCCCTCTCGGGCTAGGGAGGCTAATCCTTAGTCCAAAGATTGGTCTGAAACAGTTACACAGAGTCTATCTGATTAGCAGCCCCTTCAGAGATCGATTTTGTGATAACACCCTGCATCCTTGCAATAGCTGTCAAACTCCCTGGAAGTAAAGTCACCACCATTGTTAGTTCTTAAACATTTTATTGTTCTACCAGTGTTGTTTTCTACCAATGCTCTAAACTACTTGAAAACTGAAAAAACATCAAACTTTCTTTTCAACATGTAGACCCACATCTTCCTAGAAAAGTCATCAATAAATGATACAAAATAAGACGAACCACCATATGAGGTTGTAGGGGCTGGTCCCCAAACATTTGAATGGATATAATCAAGTATGCCTTTACTAGTATGTTTGCCTGTTTTAAACTTTTGTTTACTTTGTTTTCGAAACAGACAATGCTTACAGAAATCTAATTTTCCAGACTTCAGATTTGGAAGTAACTTGCGATCAGCCAAAATTTTCAACCCTCTTTCACTCATATGCCCCAATCTTTGATGCCATAAGTGAATGGAACTACTGTCATGTTCAGACACCCTAGACACAAAATATGACCCTGTTCCTCCTTCTAACTGAAATATATTTCCTACATTCTTAGATTTCATAACTAGTAAAATGCCTTTGTAAATTTTCATTACTCCACCTTGAATTACAGTTTTATATCCATTCGAATCAAGTGCTCCTAATGAAATCAATTTTTTCCTTAAATTTGGTACATGCATCACATCAGTTAATATTCTAGTTGCTCCATCAAACATTTGTAGTTGTATGCTCCGAATCCCCACAATATTACATGTTACATCATTACCCATGTACGCAACTCCATCATTAATTGATTTATATGTCTTAAACCATTCTTTATGGATGCACATGTGGTTAGATGCACCGGAATCTAACAACCAATGTTGACCATGATTTGACACATTAACTGATAATACTTCATCAGTCATACCTGAACCAGATGTCGAACCTGTATCTGTCGTATTCGCCTCCTTCTTCTTTGTCGAAGAATCTGCTTTAGAAGTTTGTTGTTGTCGCTTCCAGCAGTCCTTCTTTAAATGCCTTGATTTGCCACAAAACCAACACTTTAGCTTACTCTTCTTCCCTTTTGACTTTGAACGTGAGTCGCTCGGCTTCCTGGGGCGTCTTTCTTTCGAAACGACCTCTAACCATCATAGCTTCTGATGTAGAGGTTTCGGAATGCGACCTCCTCCTTCTTTCTTTCGATAATAAGGATGCAGCTACAACATCAAACTCAATAGTTTCTAATGAACTAAGACTTATAGAAGTAACAAAATGATCCCATGACTCAGGAAACGAGCACAATAAAGTAATAGCTTTATCCTTGGATGGAATTTTTACTTCTATACTTTGTAATTGCACAAGAAGAGTATTAAAAGCATTTAAATGATCAGCAATCGATGTACCTTCCTTCATTTGCAAACTGTACAACTGTCGCTTCAGGAGAATCCTATTGGTTAAGGATTTGGTCATGTATAGTTTCTCCAGTTTCGTCCACAAACCAGCAGCTGTTGACTCTGACACGATATTAAATAGGACATCATCAGCTAGACACAGTCGAATAGCACTTATCGCTCTTTCATCCAACTCGGCCCACTCATTATCTATGATGTTGTAAGGCTGTTTGGATTTGCCCAACAACGCCTTTGCCATGCCATGTTGGACAAGCAAATCATGCATCTTCACCTTCTAGATCTCGAAATTATTTTTGCCATTAAACTTCTCAATTTCAAACCGGGCACTTTGAGTTTTCGCCATCTTGTATCAGCAAAAAGCACAATAATCTCCAAAAAACCATCTTTTAAATAAATGAAGTTTGTGTTTAAAAATGCCTTTGCCTTAAAAAAAAAACAAACAAAACATCTACCCTTTGTATTTTACATACAAATTTCTGCCATATGCACTTATATGTTTTTTTTTTTTTTTTTTTTTTTAAAACAAACTATTGCTTTAAACAAATTTTTTTCCTTTTACTGTGTGAATTGTAGATATTTAAAAAACCACCACTTAAATATTTAAAAAAAAAAATTTGCCTGCTTTTGTCCTTGTTCTGACAGGGATACGTTCTGATTTCGCAGTTCAACGAGCTTTTCCTACCAATCCATAGGCGGGTGAGGGCATTGCTGACACTGATGAGCAATCCTTGATTGGCAATTCGGGCGTTGACTGATGTCCCAAATTGGAAGGGGAAGAAGAGGCGCCGCGGGCATAAAGATTGAGGAATACTCTTTGCGTGCAAAGCTGATTATCAGACCAGGTATCATGGACCATTTTCAAAGATTCAAAGCAGTATTTTGCCTCATATGTACGTTGGTTTCCCTGAAATGCTAAAAAAAAAAACTCTTCATTTAAAAGTATTGTGTTTGTTGCATCCAGCGGAATGAGTGTGATTGGCAACCTTCCACCCATAGAATCTGCACATGAAAAAAACTAAGCATCACAAACAGCTTCATCCATTGTGATTCATCCACCGATCCATTGCCTTCACTAAATATCAATCACTTGGGAGTTCCACCGATTATCATTTGTCAGCTACCCGCCTTTGGATCCGCGCTGATCAGCATCGGCCTCTAGCACATCTACGCTCCAGCAGTCAACTCATTTAGCATGCACACACTCCAGCAATAGTACGCAGCAACACTTTACTGAGCGCACCAGCAGCACGCAATCTCCAACGCATCCCCTCCAGCACACGCTCTACCTCCAGTCCGGTCCAGCTGTGCCACGCCTCCAACTGCTCTGATACCAATTGTTGGACTCTGAACATCACATATCTCCACAATGGTATGATATTGTCCACTTTGGGCGTAAGCCCTCATGGATTTGCTTTTGGACTTACCCCAAAAGGCCTCATACCAATGGAGATATTTGTCCATCCTTATATGACCATGATCCTCCCCACTTCTAGTCAATGTGGGACTTTGGTCGTATACCCAACAACATTATTAGTTATATATCACCAAAGAGATAAGCACGGACATAAAACATTGTTAAGTCGCAAATTCACCGAGCAGCAAATCACAGGTCAACACCAAAGCCAATGCCATGGTTGAGACCAAGCACCAAGTCTCAAAGGAAGAGCCACAAGTGCTTGTACTACGGAAATCTTGCTTCTCAAATAACTGCTCAGGTAGTGCCTTTTCTGCTATTTCTCGGTGGTTTATGTTTTTTTATATGTATGTTACATACTAATTATTAATTGTAAAAAATCCATCGTGTTTCTATTAAACGTTGACATCTTAACCTCGTTGCCCCAATTCTATTAAACATAGTTGTAAAAGATTATTTGTAAGCAAGAATAATTTAGGGCCATTACTATTAAAAATTATTAAAATTAAGTCGACTGTATTGTAGAAAATTATAATCTTAATGCAGAATGTGTGGACATTGGAAATCCTCTTTAGCACGTTTAATGATTTACGGATATCGATCCAAATGTTGATTATGTGGTCAAGATTTTCATTTCCTTGCTCTCTTCGTTTGCTGAGATGATCTTACGTTATTAGTTAAATATCACCCGAGCGATAAGCACGGACATAAAACATTGTTATGTTACAAATTCACCGAGCAAAAAATCACAGGTCAACACCAAAGCCAATGCCACGACTGAGAGAAAGTGCCAAGTCTCAAAGGAAGAGCCATGAGTGCTTATACTACGCAAAGATATCTTAAAATAGCTTTTTTTTCTTCATGTTAACATTTTAAATGGATAACATCTTTACGTTACAAGTTACTCCAAAAACTCCACGTCATACTATTAAATGGAAAATTATCATTAAGTGTAAATGGAAAAAAAAATTATAATATAATATACCCTTGTCCATAGCCTACAATAATGGATAGTTACAATATAATATTATCCATTGAAGATCGGAAGTATCTTATGTCCTAAGGTTATGTGACTTCGTGGATATGTGTGAACCATATTTGAGAGATGACTAGTTTATTTTTAGTATATAAGTGGTTAGAAATTAAGCTTTGACAAGCTTTCTTACAATTTGTCTAGAAGATGAAACCCACATAAGTAATGTGATTATTCACAAAATTCTCAGGTAAAATATGATCATATTCAATATGCTATTTAATAGGCTATAACACGTCCTTATGTTTTTAAAACATGTGAAACTTATTGGAAAAAAATAAAAATTAAGGACCATGTTTTAATTAAATATGTTTATGGTATTATAGGATTGAACCATTGATTTGTTGGTTTAGAATGTGTGATGGTTGCCTTGAGTCGGATGGATGAGGATTGAGACAATTACGGTGTCTCACATGTAATATTGTTGATATTTCAGTACTATCATATAGACTCTTTAGCAAATAGGTTTTGATTATAAGTAATGATCAAATGATGCCAAAGGGGAGTCTATCTAGTATATGGTTGTGAAAAGTTTCGAAGAGAAAAAGTAACATGTTATTAAGGTGAATAAGTTACTTTTATTTAGACCTTCCTTAAGATAAGAAGCTTAAAATTTTATCATATAGCGTGGAAGTTTCAAAACTTAAGCTATAGTTGAGCATGCCCATGAGCACACAACGACTGTAATTCATGATTGGAAAGTGATGATTGCAGATATGCATAGAGAATAAATAAACAGTTAGTAATCATGACAAGGCAAGGCCATCATATTAATGCATACTAAGTCTTGATAACAAATACTACATGTACAAAAATAAATGAGTACTTAAGTACACAATTACATGGATGCCTTGCATAGAGAACTCATTGTGGGGGTGCAATGAACTGCATGGATATGCTTGCATATGTTGTTTAATTGAGGTTAAGTAGTAAACTATGTTTATCCGCAAAATCCTTAAACAACCCTCTAAATGGATGCTTATGTATAAAGGAAAAGTGGAGATTTAATCATTACACCTGCGTTAATGTTATGGTTAATTAGTGAATATGGTCAACATATTACTGATAATTTTTCTGAGATGGCATGGATGCTATGCAAGGGAAAAGGGTAATGCAATACAAATTCATTGAGGTAAACTAGTAATATCACTACCTCATGCTAATCAAATGATGAGTTGTATGGTTTCTAGTTAAGAACATAACTTAAGGAAATTAAGTTATGCTTAAAAGATCTCAAGAAGCGATAGAGGAGGTGAAAAACGAGTATTTTATAAGACTAAATACCTTAAAGTTCTTTTTCAAATTTAATGCAGTTGTGTTGATCAGCTCACATGCAAAGTAATGATGTAAATTACTTTGGATATGGTTCGTTAATAGATGAATTATTTTAGTAAGAAAATGTTCCAATTACATTCTTTGAGGAAACAAAACCTTGTGAGGGCATTGTGTATATGTAAATAATCATGCATAGGTTGGAAACCGAGGGATTCTAGTTAAGTAAGGTAATATCTTAACTTAGATATGGAAGAGACATAAAGTACATATTGATTTGTGGAAAGAGATTATCTGTAGGAAAACTTGGGCGAAATTGGTAGTATGAATGATGAAGATAAATTAGAAAGATTTTAACCTCTAGCACAAACCATAACATGTACTAGTGGAGGAACCATGTGGAAAACCATATTAGGTAAGATATTTAAATAAGGATTGGTGAATAAAAACAAATCTCACCTAATACATGAAAGGAGGATTAAATAACAGAGGAAATCCATGGTTGTATCTAGACTTAATTGTTATATATGATACCTATGCCTTGTCATGGATAGTTTTACATGTTGTTACCATAATGTGGTTAAGTAGTGATTAAGATAAACATGTTGAAGATGAACATGCTTAGTATCCCTGCATATTATTGAGTTATATGAATTTACTATGCAAGCACATGTATGTGCAGTATTATAGACTTGTAAGAACAATGTATTTATCAACTGGTTAATGATGGGATGGTCTTGATATTAGACATCAATGTCAGTAAGAGTCTTGAGTCTATATATGCATATGTTGTTGTATGCCAATATTAAATAGGCAAAGTATACGGCTATGTGGAAAGTTAGATTGGACTATAAAAATAATTGATTAATGGAATAATTGCTATAAAAGTATTATACCAAAGTAAAGGATGGTGAGAGCATGTTATATTGTAAAGACTATATAATTGTACAAATTTTGGTCAAGTTAATCCTTTGATTAATGCATCTACTTACAATGTGACTTTCTCTTCGATTGGAAGAAAGTATGGTTAAAGGGGAAATTTAACCTAAACTGATTTCAAGGACATGTGCATTTTTTGAAGGATATGTATAGTATCCTTGACTGAAAAACATAGTAATTTTTGAAGTAGCACGAATGATATGGACCCCTCGGTCAATTAAATGATATTTAACAATCTATTTTAGATTCATATAAAAAATTGTTGTACATGACATTTCAAATTGATTTATACATGACATAAAAAATAAACTAATTAATTACATAGAGGAACCATGAACATGAATATTGGTATGATACTAACATGGTGGAAAAATATGTGGAAAGTTTATGTCATGCAGGTGATACCATGAGGATGGTATTAAAGGTTGTACTTAAATTTCTCGCTTATCTTGCCTCAGGAGATAAACTGTGTTTTTTATTATATTTCCTTGTTCAAGCTATTCTTTGCCCCATGCAGCCCGAAAACCGAATCATTTATTAAAAACCTCATTTCATATCTCTTTACTAGCCTAAAATCATTTCCCATTCTAGAGTCATCTCGCACCCTATTGCTCATTTTATCGATATCGACTAGAGAGAGCCCTCTCCTGTCCTCGTAGGGCTAGCTACGAGGTTGAGTTTGGCTTGATGTTGCCTTGTGTTTTGCCTTCCTCAGCCTGAGGCAGATTCGAGTGCTAGCATAGTGGCGACCATACTGGGGAAGATGGTTTGCCGTTGATGGGACATTCGACTTGAATATTGTCTTGCCCCAGTACATGAAATCAAGTTGGAGATTTGATGTTGATGGTGGACAGCAGTTAGACACATATGAAGGCTGAAACATTCACCTCGCGACTCGAACTCGATCCAGTTCCAGTGCTCGCTGATCCATTTCTGCAATGGTAGGGTATGTGGCAAACCCTGCACTTTGTGAAGCTGTAAAAGAAGTTAGAGATTGGTTAGTTGATATTGAAATTAATGAAGAATTTTTTAGTGCCTTGCTTCAATGTTTGAAATCTCCAAAGTTCCCTCTTGAAACTAAAACTGGTTTCTGCGAGTTATTTGTTGAAAAACTTGAGAAGGAGATTTAGTATTTGAATGAGCAGATCCATTCATACGATTTCTGAGATCCTAAAAAGTTTTTAGAAACTCTCCCTCCTTCAAAACAAGAAAAAATAAAGCTACCCACAGATGTTTGCATTGACAGTGTGCAGTTGGATGTATGTATTGCAGAGTCGGGGCAGCAAACAGAGTCTGGCTTTTGCGATCCTATTGCGATGTACATGGAAATGTTTTTCAGTTTGACTGACAAATCAAACTATCTTTTACATGATCAGAGTCATTATGTGCATGTAGGGCTGCCAGCAATCGCATCTTTGATCTGGTTGAAGCACTCTCAAGCAGCGTTCTTCTCAGATTTACTTGAATGGTTAATCTGGCATTACAGTATTACCTGATCTATTGTTTTTGCAGCCAAGTAGGGTAGATTTTGTAAATGAATAAGCAGCTAAAGGGTAGAATTTCATTCTAGTTTCATTACAGTTTAGTTTGAGGTTTGCCAAGTCAGTTTTTCAATCATTTCAGTCAAGTTTCAGTCCATAAATGAGTCGGAAATGTCATGTTGCCTATTGAAATAATGACTCCATAGCCCAATGGATGGAGGAACTGTATTCTCTCCCAAAGATCTGTAGTTCTTGGCACCTCCAAGAAGCGGCAGCTGCCATCCCCATTGGAGCCAATGTTAGACTCCATCTTGTCATCCCGCTGCAGTCAAATTCACCAGGGTTCATTTCTCGTCATTTGCAGTCATCAAATACCGGTTTGGTCAAAAAGGGTCATTTTAATCCTTGAGTACAGGGTTTTGTCCCCATAAGTGTTCACTAATGCTTGCAGGCCACAGAGAGCTTCAATGAGGTTTTACTTCAAATTTCACATTACTAATAATCCTGAAAGACATTTCTTCTTTAAAACTCTGTTTTAAAGAAGAAATTATTAAGTTCATTTAATGCATGATTAATAAGGTTTTACAGTTCTTCAGGCAGCCCTGCCCATCTTGCTAGGTTCAGCAGCTCCAAAACTTGTAGGAAATCAATCAAGAAAAAGTCATCATTTCAAAGCCAAAGTCAATCAAAGTTTGTGTCCAAAGTTGTCAAAGTGCCAAGACTCTACAACTTTACAAAGTGAATTTGCCAAACTCAAAGTCATCAAGATATTTTCATTGATTAAAAGGCCATTTGCACCCAAAGACCCCATTGAAGGGTTAAAGGACGAATTTTTTGTTTGGAGTCCGGAATTGCGCTAATAGTCAACACGCGTCGTATAGAACATATGGCGTGGCGCAAATGGGTTGCCCGGCGCACTGGGCACTATTACACCGTGTTAAAATAACACACGCGCGGTGCACACAAATGGTGCGACGCATAGGCAGAAGGGCACGACACATACAACCCAAAGGCCTGAATTTGCACGAAATTTCCCCAGCTCAGACTTAGCGTGGATTTGCTAGCTATAGAGTGTTCTTAAATAGCCCCAAGCAGTGTGCCTTTGCAGATCTTCTTTACTATGCCTGGACACCCACAAAATAAATTCATGAGCATGTTTTCCATAACCATAAGTTTGAGGAAACCATGGTAATAAAAATTCCTGGAAACTATAGACGGTTGGGACGCAAAGCTACAGAATTCTTTCATGTGCCCAGAATTCATTCCGAGATGCAAAGTGTTTGTACGAGAATTTATATGAAGGGTTTTCCTTAATCTCACACTCGACGTTAATGAACCAAAAGAGCAGCAATGGATGACGTTGCCGCAGTTCAGAGGAGCCGTTTGATATTCGAAGACCAAAATATGATAAGCAGGAGGCCAAGCTTGTTTAGCAACATCAAGCCGAGGGAGCATAGGTCGTTATAATATAGCGTCACAACATTGTACATGGGTGTTCAGAATAAAGATGTTAGCAACTTTAATGGCAAATTTCCTTTTCATACGTGGACAAGCATTATAGACTGTACTATGCAGACCACAAATGAATTGGCAATGCAGTCAATGGAAGCCTTGACAGCAAGCACTTGGAAAGAATCATCCAAATACCGATCCATTCTTTATTAACCACGCTAAGTATCACAGATCAAGTAATAATTGGTAAGGTTACAAGTGATACCAAACATGTTGGCATTAAGGGTGTGCGCTACCCATACATGGTGCACGCTACCCATATAAGGATTGTGGTGTTTTTAAAGGGGGAGATTAGCGTGTTTGATGTGGATGTTTGCTGCTTTAGAGAAGATGGAAGGTAATTTGTGGTTGAAAGATACAATTGGTGTTGTACCAAAGAATGCTTGGGCAATAAACCCCTTCAGTCACTCACCTACAATGGCATATTTGCTTCGTCAAATGGGTTTCAAATAATATGCTTATTTAGAGAAATCATGATGAAGTAAAGAAGGAATTAGCACAGGAAACACATGAAAAGAGCATATTTTACCCAATCATGAAATAGCTACTTTGAATGATGTGGCAGGAGGAAGTCGGCGCACCAAACTTTCACACAATATTATTTTTGTAGCAGATGAAGTTGCTCCATACTCAAAAACAGGAGGTCTTGGAGATGTCTGTGGTTCTCTACCTATTGCCCTTGCTGCTCAAGGTCATTGTGTGATGGTAATATCTCCGAGATATATGAATGGTATGATAGATAAGAAGTACAGTGGGGCTTTTGATGTTCAGTTTCGCATCAAAATCACGTGATTTGGTGGGGAACATCAAGTCGCATTTTTTTATGAGTACAGGGCAGGCGTAGTTATGATTGGGTAGTCAGTGCTAGTTCCGCTTCACTCTTCTGTGCTATGTTGCTTGTGAGGCTCCTTTAGTATGTGGACCAGAGCCTGTTATATGCTATCAATTCGACTTTGGTAGGATGCTTGGTTTTGGCTATGGAGTTTTCCCATGGGGTTACAATTCAATTGAGACTTTCTCTATGAATGTGCAGTACTTATTGAAGATAGATTTGATAAAGGATAATACAAGGTTGGCCGATTGACTGAGTATGAGCATGAGCAAATCCGATCTATTTATGACGTGCAGCCTTTGCATAGAGAATGAAAGAGACCGAGGAAACCTAGATAGAAATCTTCGACAGGCATATGAAATATGTTCCACAAATATCCTTTACTAATACCATCACTATGTATGAGCGAAAGTTATGTATGGAAAGCTGCTGGAAGCGATAATTTGATAAAAGCGCCCCCAAAGTTACAGACGATGTTAATTATAAAAAATTTGTTGTTTTCGAATGGTAAAGGTAAAAGTAAAGACCCAAATTAAATGCAGAATATCAACCATAAGCAGAGAAATAGGGTCGGTTTGCCTATTTTGATCTCAGTTGCATTTCAGATGGTCTACGCTCCAGATTTTGCCTATTCATTGGTCATCAGAGGTTGGAAAATAGTAAATGTAACGTGGAAATCAAAGTCAGAAGCCAAATTGAAGTGCAGATAACTATCCCAGCAGAGCCATTGAATTGATTGGCCTATTTTTGGTTTTCAGTTGCAGTTCAGAAGGTTTAGATACAAGTTTTGCCAGTTGATTTGTTATCAATAAACAAATTCTAATGCTGCTCCTTTTTAGGCCAGAATTTCCCTATTTTTATGATCTTGGGTGAAACTGCTCCTTAATTTCATCGATCAGTTATCACCTCTCTAAGTTTATATATTGTAAAAACATTTGGTGGGGAGGAGAGTTCTGAAAGCTGGTGGAGGAGAAATATAGAGTTTTTTTGTACATTTATGACAGGGATTTAAATAAAAGATGCAGCTCTGGCCCCTGAGATTCTTGTGGTATGAATTTAACATTTGTCTAAGTTTCATATGTAGTTTGTTGTGTTTCCATTTCATTTCATAATCATTTCTAAATGAATACTTTTAAGTGAGAAAGGCAGAATTCAATTTATTTGCTCTGTCTTGAGGAAGTGGTCATATTTAATGTTTTCTTTTGTTTGACAAGAATTCATCTTCTATGCGCTTGTCAACCTCTCAAACAGTTCACCCACTCCACATTATTTCAAATTTGATGTTAAATTTCTTGCTTATCTTGCCTTAGGAGATAATCTTTGTTTTTTATTATATTTCCCTGTTCAAGTTGTTCGTTGCCCCATGCAGCCCGAAAACCCAATCATTTATTAAAAACCTCATTTCATATCTCTTTACTAGCCTAAAATCAATTCCCATTCTAGAGTCATCTCGCACCCTATTGCACATTTTATCGAGATTGACTGGAGAGAGCCCTCTCTTGTCGTCGTAGAGCTAGCTACGAGGCTGAGTTTGGTTTGATGTTGCCTTGAATTTTGCCTTCCTCAGCCTGAGGCAGATTCGAGCGCTAACAGTACCACAACTCGACTATGTACAAAAGTACATGGGACCATATGAATACATATGCTACAAGTTGTAAAGTGAAATGCATATTAGTGTGTATAACATACCTTGTGTCCAGGGTATGAACTAGTCATTGGATGGATGTGTGACTAGGTAATAGTCCTTGGGTCGATGTCTGATCATGTAAACAACCTGAGGATTACCCAGAAGAAGGAAAGTAGGTTTGGTATAAGTAACTATGGTCAATCATAGTTTGAGATACATACAATTTCAATAAATATACATTAATGAAATGTGAAATAATATGTATAACTTTGTAGACATATTAATGTGGAAACTATGCGAACTAATGTATTGTATGCAGAGATACTACAAAAAGTAGGTGTTTGAAAAGAACACAAAGGCTTGAAGGATGCAAGCAGACGACATGCTTTCTTCAGATAAAATAAATGATAAGCAATAGTTGATTTAATAATAATAGATTATGATATTTATCATAGTTAAACTTTGCATCAATAAATTCTCATAAATGGTTTGGAAAAAAATGTGTGATAGGTAGTTATGGAAGGAGAGATGTTAGGATCACTCCTTGAAAACGATGTACCTATGGAAGGAGAGATGATGGGAGCACTCCTTGTGGCAGATGTACATTGGAAAATCTGCATCAGATGGTCGAGCCATGAAAGCTGTTGATTTGGAAACCAGCTACACATGAACGAGGATATGATGCAATGATACACCGAGGATAGTGTAAAATTTAAGGTGGGGGGGGGAGTATGTAACACCCCTCCCTTGTGTACTACATTATTGTAAACCTAAGCTAAGTTAAAGCTAGGTATCCTATCTTGTGTGTTAAAGGTTGTAGACCTAAGCTGAGGAAAGCTAGGTGATATGTAATATGAAAAGAAAATGTGTTATTAAGTAAACTAATAAAATAAATCACTTGGAGGGTGGAACACCAAGAGATATGAGATTCTTTCCAAATCCCATGAGGAACTGGATAGAGATAAATATTTCATGATAAGCTTCTAGACGTGATTCTAGATAAGCTTGGATGGATTGGATATCCATTGGATAGATGGGAGATAAGGATCCATTGGACATAAAAGCTTTGTAGGAGATAAAGACAAGATTTTGTGTGGAAAAGAGTTGTGGGAGATAAATATGTGCTTTTCCATATAAGACCTAGGCAAATGGAAAAATCCATAAAACGGGACGTTGCAAATGGTAGCTAAATCATGAAACAAGGTATTAAATACTGAGTGCATCGATCAATTGAGGATAGTTGATCCTTGGAAATATCTTCGGCTCTAGGGGAATCGGGTGATTCATGGCTGGGTGGTAGTGCTCCTCCCTCTAAGTGAGATTTAGTTGGTTTCATTTACATGGAATGGTTGTATGTGTATCATTACTCTCTCTATGTTACTATTCCAATTTCCTTATGAGTAGTTTTTCTTAGTTCCGAGAATATTCAAATGAACTACCTATGCTTGGATATTAATATATTTAATGATGTTCCCTCTACTTAGATGAAATTTACTGGCATGGTAGGTAATCATGTTTAAAATCCTTACTTGATAGGATGTTAAATCATTATGGCTTGTTTATTTCCCTCTCTTATTCAAATGATGGTTAGAGTAATGCATGTGACACACGTATGAATTCATATGCATGTCAAAGATATTATGATCATATCTCTATTTGAAGGTTTATGCATGTGAAAGAGCTATGCAAAAATGTCTCCCATAGAATTGTCGATGATTCTTGCATGCTGCTTAAAGAACTGACGATGTCATGTCTCCTACTAGTATTGGGATTTTAAATCATTGTTATTAGACTATTAAGCTACAACAAACTTCATGCATTTATTCCAAATATGATGATACAGGGATATCAAAGAGCTCTATTAACTGTATACTATAAATTAACCCATGTGCTAGTTGCATCTGAATGGCTAAGGGTTGATCTAAAGAGTATTATATCACTGTATCTATAGTGATTGATTAAATACACTTGTGATGGCCATTAAAACTAGCTTTAAATGAAGAGTTTGTTAACTGAATGGAGCCTGAGGGCGAAATTTTCTAGGTAGGAAAAATAAGTTCCTTACATTGTTGATATAGCTCATAGAGGAGGATGACACTATTTATCAACTACTACATGCTAGGAAAAGGATTGTTGTTGAGATGTTAGGCTCACCTATTTATAGTAAAATTTCACCTGATAAAACTAATTCAACTCCCTTTGATTCATCTCAAGAATTATGAGTCACAGGTGATATTTATGCCAATTTTGAAAAGCACATAAGTTATAACTCTCAAATTCTGAGAAAAATGGGATATATTAGTGCCAAATTTGGAAAGAATGGAAAGGGAATTTCTCCCCTATTTGTCCCAAGATATAGTAATCTAGAATAAGACTTGGATGTAGTGTCTTTACTCATTGGATACACCTAGAATTATTGAACTCAAGCAAGCGATATTTGTTGTAGATGGGAATCAATATGAAGAGAAAATCCCTCCTCATTGGTATAAACAAATTGATGACTTGGTTGTTCCAATATTGAAGAATGTTGTTGATGACATTTTTGATATGCAAGGTTGTTTGAATCCTATCCATATATCAAAACCCCCCTGCACTCCAATAGACCAAAAATTTATGCCTTAAAAGTATTCTCATTGTAATAATTAAAGACCTTTAACCAGGAATCAATTTTCCTAGGAAACTGGCAATCATACTTTTAGATTTTTGTATAAGCACCATGAAAGAATGAATTGTGGACTAGTGTTGGTTATTCAAGTCCATTGTGGATGAATTAATGGATGGTTTTTGAATGATTCAAACAACTGCATGAGGTATTCATATGTATGTATGTAATATCCCTTATTTTATATGGTCAAGATGGATGATATTTGTCGTGGCATTTTCCCATTGTATTTGCAATCGTTTCTTGGGAAAATAATAAAATAGAGGATTTTAATGATCCATAAAACTTGTAAAAGTGGAGAGGAGCAAGGAATTTGGGAATCATGGGTTTATCAATACTATTATGTTTTGTTGAGAACTCAGCTTAGCCAATTCTAGTTTGATCTTAGAATGAAAAACTCACGGACACTTTTGCTTTTTGGATCCATCTGCGGTCCACGAATTTGCTCCAATAGCTTGGAATTTTCAGTTGATGAGAAGTTGTACATGTGATAAGAAAGGACATAAATGTCAATGAAACTGGTATGGAATAATTTCTAATTATTAATATAATAAGTGGTTTCTTTCATTTCATATCCTTTTGTGTTCGGTGTTTAGTTGCAAGCATTTCTAATTAGAACACTGAAGTGTACAATATTTACTAGAAATTTTGACGTTTGTGATCTTACAATGATACCAAAGTTGTGTATCCTTCTAGCTTTAGGGTCTATTGTAGGGAACTTTAGTGGGATTTATTATCACCTTCATCTGAATCCCCATATTCGGTGGGATTTAATATCACCCTAATTTGTGTCTTATCTTTGAGTTAATTATTTCTAGAAGGTGATTTAGCTGAAGTGAAGGGTTTTAAAATTGGATTTTAATCTAGAGGTCAAGTACCTTGAGCGTGCCACCTCCTCTCCTTCCCCTGCACTGCATCATCTTTCAATTCATGGGGCGGGTAGATATCTAAGCACTAGAAGTGGGCGGGGTATGGCTCATTTTCCAGGTACTGTTCATGGCGACTTTTCTATCCACTCAACTAATTTTCCTTTGCCCCTTCATCTCGGTCCCCACTCAACCCAATTCAGGTTCTGTAGCTCCCTGAACAGGCTTGTCATTACCGCTACCATTTCCATCGTCTTCACTAAAGAAAACACTCAGACTGCCTCTCAAGTTTACAATTCCAACTTATCGCAGGAGGATGCTCCTAGAAGTAGTAATTGCAGAGATACTGGAAAGAAAGGGATAGAAAAGGGCCTCTTCACTTTGCATGGCTAGAAATTTAGTGGAAATCACCATGGTGAAGGGGGTAGCTCTGCTGCCACGTGCCCCTCTGGTGGTTCGAGTCACGACGGTTTTGCTCTATAGGTTGCATTTGGCGATGGTGGAGAGCCACATGGCAGCGTTTCCAAGGACGAGGCATATGAGTCGGCATGCCCAATCATTGAGGAACCCATACCAATTGACTTCAACTAGGTTGACGTGGCTTCCAGGTGGCTAGACGTGGCGGCCACAGACATGGACGAGGCTGTCAGGGGTTCAGACATTGCTACCTAGTGTTAGGATGTGACTTCCAGGTGTTTTTTATCTGGTCTCTTTGTTTTTGTTAGTTTTGGATGGAATCTGGTATCCTATCTGGACTATTTGTCAGGGTATCATCTCATTGTTTCTTTTGTTGGTTCTGGACTCAAGAATTGATACCTTTTTTGGTTTTTATGCTCTCTGTGGACTAGTTTCCCCAATGTTGGGGCAGTCCATATTTTGCTGATACTCTATGTTAAACTTGGTTGAGGCTTCGTCCTCTCTGTAATTTTCTGTACATATTAATAGATTACCTTTACTTAGAAAAATAAATTTCAACAGAGGTTGACCCCACATGAGATATGGAGATCGGATTCCATTGGAAGTCATGACCATACAAACAAGACTTTTCTCTCTAAGTTTTCAGGATTATTTTGGGCATGACCATTTTCAGTCAGAAGCTGAGGAGTTTATCATATTACAGAGGGTCATAGATCAACCGTCGAGACCTTGACCATTCTTCGTAGACTCCATATGGATCATTTTATTGAAGAGTGTAGATGTCATTCTTTCTTAGATAGGAGTTTATCTATTGTATACCTCCAGGAGAAATTTGCTCCTTCTTTGTCATGAATGTCAAGAAGTCATATAGTGTTTGGTCATATATTTATATTTCTAGGGGGGGATACTAAATAAGGTTGAATAAAATTTCATGTCCAAGAACACATCCCAATGTCATATATTTATGCGCTCATAATAGGCTCAGTGCACGAGATTGAGAAAGATCTAAGGCTGCAAGGCTCGATGACATAGGGATTGGAGTGATAAAGGCCAAATTCATTAGATGCAAGGAGTCAAGGGGTGAGTATCATTTAGCCACGAAGGGATGAAGGTCATTTTCTAGCTAGCCATGGAGGAAGCATTTTGCAAATTGTAACATGTTGGAAGAATGAACGGTGACATAAATTCATAGGAAAGAGGAGAGCGATATCTTGGAATAGTGTGGACATATTGTAGAAGCTATAAAAACATATTTACTCACTGATTTGATGCCACTAGAGAGCCGTCATATTTATTGATAGGTGTTGTAAAGTCACCCACTTATTGGTAGTAGAGGTTATAAACTAGGCCATTGGACATGACTCACAAGTGTACTAAATGGACTAGGCCATAGTACCAACCTTGGACCATGGACAATTAATTGGGCTAGCATCAATTCCAAGGGAAGTGAGCTAGGTAAGTCGTGGTTGTGTCAATTCGGAAAGTTTGAGTAACAATATGTTGATTTTATGATTCATAGTGGTGATTACAATCATTTCCTAGTGATAGATTTAGGTAGAGGAACAAGAAACTATATCTTTTTAATGAGGAGGTCGACATATTACACTCAATGCCAAGGACCATATCAAGCACAACAAGGTAAACTTGCTGTTGGCATTATGAGACAAGTGTTGTCCTTGATGGCAAATCACTCAGATGATAAATTATAGTGCAGCAAAGTTATTTTCAAGTTCACGGAATTTTATGCAGAGAAAAGTTTACTTCATGTAGAGAAAAGTTCACGGAAATTTATGCAAAGAAAAGTTTATTTCATGTAGAGAAAAGTCACGGAATTTTATGCAGAGAAAAGTTTATTTCATGTGGAGAAAAGTTCACGCACTTTCATGGTTGGTTCATGGTATTAGTCCCACAGTTTTTGATCCTATGGTTTTGGCCCGTGGTATTGGTCCATGATTTGAGGAAGAGCTTGCCTATATAAAGCAAAGGAGATCCTTTGGCT
>APFE030085225.1:59565-98646 GCA_000404065.3 Pinus taeda
CCCCCCCCCACCCCCCTCTCAGTATTATTTCCAACACTTGTGAGCCATACAGGAGTCAATAGATGGCCAACTAAATGTTTGAAACATAAACACCTTCAAGATTAGATCACATGACTGAGAGGCCATTTAGTCATCACAATCGTTGCGAGGAGACTTCACTTGGTAGATCAAACACATCATCCAGCTGAGGCAGATGCCTCATGGCTGAACTAGTGCAAAACCAAGTTAAATTTTTTAGGGAATTGACGTAGAGAGTAGCCTCATTCTGTTTCATTGCAACAATAGAGTTCTCAACACTCTTTCATAAGAGTATAGTCAAGATTATACATATTGTAGCACTTTGAAACTTGGACCGTGGTCCTTGAAAGTGAAACCACAACTATTTTTGCCATGCTATACCAATGGAAGTGTGTCTTTAGGGACCAAGTAATAAAAAATGTGGAGCTTCTAGATCTCAATGTCCATGGACCTCGTCTGCATCCTCATGACAATGATTTGCAAGTGATTTCAGTTGTGCATTGAAACAATAGTGGGGTCCAAGTGTGTGTGGGAAGCACTATCTAACAACATTAGAGCCTAATTACTATTATTGCAACACTAACCAACCTAGTTCTCAGTGGAATCAATAATTTTAGTGTGGGGTGAATTAATTATGTGTTGGACTGCAATCTATCAAAGGGTAGAAAAATCAATGATTATTAGGTTCTTTTAATTCGACCACATGGAGTTTACTTACCCAAAATTATGTGTTTTGCTCAGCATTGTACATGAACATTTTATCAATGTTGAACTCTCCAACTTTTATTGAACTTTCAATTTTATGTTTTCGCTAATGTTTAGTTTTTGACATGCAATTGTTAGTAGCTTGACAAATTTGACTAGCTTTAGTTATTCATTTTGGATTGAATTATCTTACAAGTTTCATATCTAAGGTGCCACCCTAATTGTATGTTGCAAGTATTGTATCTACTGTTCTACCCTTTCCATATTTGATTTGGAAACAATCCTTATATTTTTCTAGGTATTTGGCAAGAAATTGAAACTTTGTTCTTATACTAGTTTTATTATATTAAAAAAATGATAAAAATTACATATTTTTAATTAAAAAATAAAAAATCAAGGTGATGCAGGAGCATTCAACCCAAGGAAAATCATTGTATTTTAGTAGACATAGGGGGGTCATGTGTTTTAGGGAAATTGGTTTCCTAAGTCTCAAATTAATCTGATATTTAGGCTTTTAAGTGATTAGAATAGGAATTAATTAGATGTGTGAGGATGTTTGTAAATGCTCTCGAATAAAGGAGAACATGAGTGGTTAATAATGACAAGAGAGTTAGAAGTCAATTATAACTCTAAAGGTAGTTTCTTGATTCGAGGAACTAGAGAGAGTTCTTAGGAATTAATTGAAGCTAGAAGTGGACATAGAGGACATTTGGGATTCAGTTAAGTAGATCTAATATTTGAACCAAAATTAGTTGAACAAAACTTTTCTGGTATAAATGTAAGCCTACATGCAAAGTAAAGGGAGAGGCCACTAATATCGAAGATTAGGCCTATGAGAGGTAGAGAATCTTGGATATGTAATCAATTGTTCATATTTATATATACAAAGGTTTATTCCTAACTGTGTAATTGTGTGAGTGAGTATTTAATGAATGAATTACATATAAGTTGTGAATTCGTAGGTTCTATGACAAGGGTTGCAAACGGATTTTTTAAGAACACGCAGAGGAGTAGAATGATTCAGAGAAATCATAAAGGGATCTTCGAATCCAGTTGAAGATTAGAGTGAAGCTCTGGAGAAGTACCTAGCGAGACTTTGGAAAGGAGTTAAGCTCAGAGAAAGTTGAGTAGTGAAAGCAGAAGATTGAAACCCTGAAGAAAAACCTAAGCCATAGGAAAAACACTAAATAAATGAATTAAAATATAAAGGAATGGATGAATGGGGAAGTGAGGCTTTAATACACGGGAACCATTAGATCCTATAGATGAATGGTCCAGATCAATCGTAAAGGATCGATGAACCTTGAAAGAAAAATAACAGAGGAATTAGATGTCGACCGTCTGATCAACAGATCAATAGATCAACGGTCATCACTCGGTGAAAGAGCGCAAGAGTTAATGCAGTGCAAAGGTAGATTTATATATGGAGGTGGTATTTTGGGCACCCAAAAAACCATAAGTGGTATTATTCCATTTAGCTTTGATTCCACTAATCGGAGGACACATAACAGCGGAGGAGTGAGGGGAAATCGCTTTGTCAAGCGGTTAAACCCCGTGCTTGTTGTCAACCTGAAACAAATGTAAATTGTTGGATATTGCGGGAGGACACCAATGGTGGAGGAGAATGTGGCATGCAAATAAGCAGAACCGATAGGCTTATACAGGCGTTGTTAATATGTTTTGAGTGCTGAAGGTTAATTGCATATCGGAGGAGATGGAGAACCACATGTTAATGTGACCGCAAACTATCGCGATTGCGATAAGCAAAAAGGTAAACCTCGGTAAATATGGAAAGACCATACCAAGGTGGAAAAGATATGGTTTGCATCTGTTTCCTTTGTAAGAGGTTATACTAGAAATAATGCATGGATGGTAAGTTTATACGTTAAAACATATATAACCAATGTATTAAAGGGACAAGGTTATATATATGTGGCTTATGGGTTAATAAGAGTTAATGAGGAGTTTGGAAGTCTTGATAGGAAAGACTTAATGAAAGGCTTTAATAAAAGGGTTAATGAATGATTGAGGGTTGATTAAATTCCCGATATGTGGACTTTTCCTAAGAGTTAGGCTATGTTGGGTTTTATCAAATCATTCAGCATAGGAATTGATAAAGGGGCCCTAACCATTGATGGTTCAAGATTTTGACTTGTTAGAGAGTTAAATTACTGGGACAAATGTGCAGATGCATTTTACATGCATACAGTGGGTGTAAGCAGGGTAACCCTGCATCATTTGGTATCAGAGCAGAATTGTATTGAAGCAATTGGTTTTAAAATAGAACAATGAAATTCTATGTGAAAGAATAGAGAACGAAGTTATGTGTCTAAGATGTTTATGTAGGCAAGGAAGGATCAAATTCTAGTCAGACAGAAAGTAGACAAATAGAGGTGATGTGTAGCAGAACTTGTAGATGCAAGAAACAAAGGACAGTCCATTCAAGGTAAAAGTGGAATCGTGGAACAAGATCATTTTGAGATCTTGAAGGTGAGGTGATATGTTATGTTTTGATTTGAGAATGTGTGTTTATACATTGATATGTAGGTGATAGCATAAGAAGGTGTGAAGGTTGCAACAATCTAGAGCAAGGAGTGCTCAATTGATTCCAAAGGAAATAACCAGAGAGATGCTAAAAGACTGAGTTCAAAGGAGAGAATCTTAGTGAGGCATATGTAGAAAGAAGGAGACTTGTTACTGTAGAGGGATTGTTCTAGATCACAAAGGCAATTCCACAGAGGATGTGGGTAGAAATGCTAAGGGGTGAAGGACACTGGTAAGACTTTCTAGGTGAAAGAAGAGTTGGTCAGAACCAAGTATTTCACTGTGATTGAAATACAAGAGCAAAATTGTGTTCTTGAGAAGTGCAGATGAGTTGAAGCCTAGAAGCAGAAGAGACAAGTGCTCAAAGTGGGTTCTAGATATAGAGAGCCAAGGGTTTGCCTAAAGACCAAATACAAAGGAAAGCTCGGTGAGGTAAGTTGCAACAATGAGGACTTGTTGTTGCGAAGGATTTAATGCAGCTCATAGTGAGTGAGTGAGGAGCTCATGAAGAAAAAGAAGAAGATGGCTACTTATAGTCATAGCATAGGTTATGGGGAAAACCACAACAAAAGAAAGATGAAGAAAGAGAATGGCAAGATGAAAGGCAAGAGGATGAGTCAGGAGGAGATTGACAAAGAGATTCCAGAGTTAAAAGAACAACTTGATGCATTAAAGAGAATACTAGAGGAAAACCAGAGACAAGGTTGGGTATTAAGGAAGAAGCCAGTGGAGTGGCATGAGATGCAGAGAAGGCTACAATAAAAACAAGTAACGTGGCTGAGGGAAAAACTCAAGGAAGTTGAGTTGGAAATGAAAGAGTCCATTTGTGAACCAGAACATGGAGAAATTCTAGGATAAAGTGAAGACTACACTGAAGCTAAAAAATCGAGATCAAGCAAAGATCTCATGGACTATTGGGATAGTTCGAAACAACATGAGGAGATGTTGACTTAAGATGAAGACTTCAAGACTAAAACTTTAAGTGAGGCCAAAGGGTCACATGGCTTCAAATCTAACAATTTGTATATGTTTGCAGGTGCAAGATGTGGAGGACAATTTGCTGATATTGTCATAAAGGAGGAAGAAGACAAGTAGAATCTAAATTCTATTCTAAAAGAAGATGAGATAGATAGGTGTCATATATAGTTGGGGAAAAATATCAAGCTACCAAGTGAAGGGCTTGAGGAGATTTAAGAGGAGACCATTGAAGAATTTCTGAGTCATAAAGAGAACTTGGAACAACAAGGAGATATGATGGTTGAAACATCAAGTGGGATCACAAGGCCTTATGTTTTTAAAACTGATAGTTTTTGTATGATGGCAGGTATTGCAGGAGAAAAGCAACCTTTTGAAGATATTTTCAGAGCAGATTAAGATCTAGAAGTAAAAGGTGACAAAGAAAACTTCTCAGAAGAAGAAGAATTTGACTGCATACAGAAGGAAAAGTCTATGGATGAGTCTATAGAAGCTGTCATAGAGATGAGGAATTAGGATCTTATTCTAATGAAGAATGAAGGAATATTGTTTCAAAAAGGTAATCAAATGATTTTGATTAGTGTTATTGATGAAAAACAAAAGCAGGACAATATTAATGAAGATGATGACACAAGGATAACTCTGGGAGAAGATTTATAGAGGGATAACGAGAAACAATGTACTGAAGAAGAAGGACATCTACTGAAATATGTTAAGGAAGAAGAAGTCTATGGAAAAAACATAGCAAAGGGAAGAAATACATCTGATGATTTATCAATAACAAAGGAAGGTATGGAAAATTGTGTGAAATTTCCAAATTCTTCTCCAATTGAAACTATTGAGTTATATATAAAATTAGACATTCAAAGAAGGGATTTGGAAAAATAGAGGATAGATGTTCAAGATAGATTGCTAAAAAATGAAGACAAAAATATTGTCATGAATGAAAATCATAAGAAAAGGGAGATTGTAATCAAAGTTCAGAAAATTGACACTACAAAAGATGGAGTTCACTATAGTGAACAAGGACAGAAAGACATCATTAGAATAGATGGTGTGGAAAAGAGACTAGTTGACAGTCTCATGAACTTTTTTGAGAATTCAAAAAAGCATACTGATGTGTTGACAAAGGAGAAAGAAATAAAACAATAAACTAAATTGTTGCCAACGGAAGATAAGGCATAGAAGCCTTATGTTTTTTATTTTAACAAGTACTTTGTGAGTGCAGGTTTTGTTGGAGATGCTGAAGGAAATTTGGAAAAAATGAGAAGCCAAACAAAGATGAAAGAAGAATATTTTGTGGAAGAATTCAATCCATGGAACAGAGATGCTCAATTGCTGGAGAGAATGCTAGAAAGTCATGATTCAGTGCAGACAGAAATAATCATGAAAGAGGGTAAGGATGAAAGGAAGGCAACAAGAATAACAAAAAAAGTAAGAATGAGAGGAAGAGTAAGAGTAAGTAATAGCATTCGATAACTCTAAGAAGAAGAGCAACAGATTTAAGAGTTGGTGGACAACAACAACAACCTGAAACAAAGAGAAAGAGGCTGAAGTAAGTGTCAAAGTATAGACTAGTCCAAGGATGTATTGCATATGGAGTTTGAAGAATTATGGTAGCTAATGATGAAACATGACACAGGAAAGATAATGATAGCGGTAGGAAACATGATCAATCAAAATTTGAACCAGATTGATAGGGACAGGAAGATGAAACAAAAAATAGTAGACATATAGCAACAATAAAGGTGCAGAGCTTCCAGACAGTTACAAACTAAAGTTTGGGACCCTGGAGGTTTTCTATCAACACATGAAGACACATTATCAGGAGATCATGAATATTTTTTACTTTGGAATTCTTATGCAGGAGCATTCAACCCAAGGAAAATCATTGTATTTTACTAGAAATAGGGAGGTCATGTGTTTTAGGGAAGTTGGTTTCCTAAGTCTCAAATTAATGTGATATTTAGACTTTTAAGTGATTAGAATAGGAATTAATTAGATGTGTGAGGATGTTTGTAAATGCTCTGGAATAAAGGAGAACATGAGTAGTTAATAATGACAAGAGAGTTAGAAGTCAATTATAACTCTAAAGGTAGCTTCATTATTCGACGAGCTAGAGATAATTCTTAGGAATTAATTGAAGTTAGAAGTGGACATAGAGGAAATTAGGAGTTAGTTCAGTAGATCTAAGATTTGAACTAGAATTAGTTGAATAAAACTTATTAGTTGAATAAAACTTTTCTGGTAGAAATGTAAGCCTACAAGCAGAGTAAAGGGAGAATCCACTAATATTGAATATCAGGGATGTGAGAGGCAGAGAGTCTTTGATATGTAATCAATTATTCATATTTATATATAAAAAATTTATTCCTAACTGTGTAATTGTGTGAATGAGTATTAAATGTATGAATTACATATAAATTGTGAATTTGTAGGTTCTGTCATAGAGGTTGCAGGCAGAGTTCTGAAGAACACACAAATGAGCAGAATGATTCATAAGAATCATAAAGGTACCTTTGAATCTAGTTGAATATTTAAGTGAAGCTTTGGAGAAGTTGTGAAGTGAGAATTTATAGAGTAGTTAAGCTCATAGAAAGTTGAGAAGTGGAAGCAGAAGGTTGAAACCCTGAAGAAAAATTCAAGCCATAGGAAAAACACTGAAGAAATGAATTAAAGTATAAAGGAAGGGACATATGAAGAAGTGAGGCTTAAATACATAGAAACTATTAGATCTTATAGATCAATGGTCCAGATTAATTGTGAAGGATCGACTAACCTTGAAGGAGAAATAACAGAGGAATTAGATGTCAACCGTCCGATCGACAGATGAATAAGTCGAAGGTCATCGCTCGGTGAAAGACCGCAGGGGATAACACAGTAGAAAGGTTGATTTATATATGGATGTGGCATTTCAGGTGGCGAACAAACCATAAGCGATATTCTAACCTTTGGCTCTGATTCCACTAATTGGAGAACACGTAGCAGCGGAGGAGTGAGGGTAAACCACTTTATTGGGTGGTTAAACCATGTGCGTGTTGTCAACTTGAAACCAATGTAAATCATTGGATCTTGCGGGAGGAGATCAATGGCGGAGGAGAAAGTGACATGCGAATAAGTGAAACTGATAGGGTTATACAAGCACGGTTATTATGTTTTGAGTTCGAGAGGTTAATCGCATATCGGAGGAGATGGAGAACCACATGATAATGTAACCGTTGACTATGATGATTGCAATAAGTGAAAAGGTAAATCTCGGTAAATATTCCAATACCGTACCAAGAAGGAAAAGGTATGGTTTGCATCTATTTCATTTATAAGAGGTTATAATATAAATAATGCATGGATGGTAAGTTTATACGTTAAAACATATTTAACCAATGTATCAATGGGAGAAGGTTATATATATGTGGCTTATGGGTTAATAAGGGTTAATCAGGAGTTTGGAAGTCCTAATAGGAAATACATAATGAAAGGCTTTAATAAAATGGTTAATGAAGGATTGAGGGTTGATTAAATTCCCTATATGTGGAGTTTCCCTAAGATTTAGGCTATGTTGGGTTTTAGCAAATCATTCAGCATAGGAATTGATAAAGGGGCCTTAACCACGGTTGAATATTTTGACTTGTTAGAGAGTTAAATTCCTGGGACAAATGTCCAGATGCATTTTACGTGCATCACTTTAATTTTGGAAATGCCTTAGGAATCAACATAGTAATACATATGCTAGTCCTTTGGGCTATAATAATTCTGTGAATAAAAATTGCCAAAAAATTACAAATCAAAAGTAAGAGTAGAACAAGAAGCCTTTCTCTAGGAAGGTCCATGCTATCCTTCAATAGTGAAAGGATATCCAGAAGGAATATATAAGAAGAAGTTGTCTCTTTGAACTTGGATCCAAATTACATAGTAAAAAGTCAAAATATGTCCTCCTACTATTAGACATATTATACATGGCCCTATACGTAATAGAGAAATCAGATTTGAAAGGGTCAATTTGGGCCTTGAAGCAATCCATGCTTGCTTTGACACAACCTAGGCTCTTGGAGAATTCTTGTGAAAAGGTTAGACTCATAGTCGCCTCTTGTCTCAATAAAATCCTAGCCTTGACAATGTCGCTATCACCTTATAATGATGACATCATGAGAAGGATTTTTTGGTTGTTGATAGAATCCTTCCAAGGGTTAGAAAACATCTCTTATTACTCTTTTTCAGAGGTGCAAAACTTTACAACACATGGAAAAATTCAGATTTGTTATACTTATGTTGGATCTAGAGTGCGATGACTTAATCCTTCAGATGCTCTAATACTTATGTACCAACATTACAACATCTCATCGAAACTATGTCGAAACAAATATGCAAGAGATCATGTCCTTGATCTTGGGAGAGGATAAGGGCATTTGAAAGCAACTGAGATGCAAATTGTTGGCCATTTGGAGGAAGGAACTAATTGTATTGCCTATTTCCTATGTACCAGTTAACGAGTTGGTTAAACAAAACATCAAACTACTTAGGAAGAAGTTGGCAAAGGAGGAACTAATAAGGAATTCTGGAGACAACAAGAATCATTAGGGGAATTTTCAAGTCTAAAATTGGCCTCCTAAGAAAAATGTACAACAAAAATAAACTTTATAAGAACTAATAGGATTCAAGATGATGATGTCAACCATGGGGGATGATTCACCATTTTTGGAGTAAAAAGTGAAAATAATAAATAATAATAAAGTAATAAAACTACTTTTTCAACTAATTTTTTCAACTTATCTCCCTAAGGATTTACTGATATGTCGAGAAAGAGTACTCGTTGGATGAAAAATTTAGTTCCTCATCCAAGGAGCACCCATATTTCATACTTTTGATGGACCCTGCTACATAAAAAATGAGAAATACATGGAACAATGTGATTGCAATCACATTTTTCATGTATTTCTCATTTTTCATGTAGTAGGGTCCATCAAAGGTATGCAACACAGGTACTCCTTGGATGAGGAATCAAATTTTTCATCTAACAAGTGTTTCTACTCGAAATTTGAGTAAACCCATAGGGAGATACATTTAAAATAAGAGTTGAAAAAATAGTTTTTTATTTTTTCCCTCTAAAATTTGATGATGTAATCTAATCTTATTTTATTATTTTCACTATTATTTTATAATTTCCTTAGGAGGTCCATTTTAAACATCAATATTCCCCTAATGGAACTAGGTAAGAAAGGTGTATGCTTTGTATGCAAGGTACCTTGGGCACTTAACCACTAATGCTCAAATTTCATGAAAGAAAAAACAAAAACAAAGTAGGATTCCTCTACTATAGTCGAGTCCAATGATTTGCAAGAAAACATTCATGGAGGATATGAGAAGTTAAGTTAAAGTTAACATGAGTAGTGAAATATTTCTATAAGAACAATAGACCAAGGAAACAACATTCAAGGATAATTCTGTGTGAACCAGTAGTGATGGACCAACATGATGAACAGTTAGAGGTGCATGGGTACAACATACATGATGAGAAACTAGGAGAGCATGAGGATGAACCACCGATTGTTTCCAAAAGTTGAGAAGGCCATGGAAAATACATTTAGGGAGGAATGAATGGGGAACTAGTAGTAGTGAACTATCATGATGAGCATGAAAATGAAGGGAGCATAACAAACATGGTGTGTAGGATGTATAAATTCTAGAGACTCAGTCAAAATATCAACTTGTAATTGTGACAGTTGAGCAACACGTGCAAGAAGATACAAAGGCATTCAAAATGATGCTATAATTTCCAAGAGAGGACTTCAAGGGAAGGATTGAGCATTTTAAGATAGGTCCTATGACATTGAACTAGATAATCTAGTTTGTTTGAGGCATTGTCTTACGTGAGAACAAGAAAATTGATGAACTTATAGAACTATGTGCTAAATTTATGGTCGCGTTGTCTAGTGTTGAGGAACAACTCAAGTCCATCTCAAGGAAAATAGAAGAATATACCTGAGAGATGCAAAGAAACCCTTTACAGGGATACATTAAGAGGGTTTGTAGCTATATCAACCTACCTCTATGCATTGGAGAAAACATGGAATTTTTTTCCAGATGGATCTTACGAAAACCCTCCATATTGGTTTTATAGGTGGGACAAGACTGAGAAATGATTCAACAAATTAGGAGAATACAAATTAGTATTAGAAGAGCAAAACATGAACATGGTGGGAATGTTCCTCACATGGGTATGTAATCACAAGGATTTATGAGGTGGTAAATGATTGATGAGATGATTCTTGAGAGAAAATTCATATCGATGGACATAATATAGTTAGAGCCATGGATCATGAGATATGAAGTTGGGTTATGGTGTTATTTGGATCTAGGAGGATCTATTGATGGCAAGTGGAGTCACCAGTTGAATTGGGATCTAGGGGGAAGTTGACACAACACTGATGGGAAGTGGAGTCACAGGTTGATTTGCGATCTAGGCATTGAAAGATTTATGCTTGATTAGGTGATACAATGGCATATTGTGATGATTTAGTGTTTCTTATGGTACCTTAGTATCAGTATGCATCTTCTTTAGATAGCCTTACCGATAAACAATTGGGAATTTCTTGAGGAAAAGCAATGTGAGGGTGGGGGAATTTGTAATATTAATTTTTTGATATGGTCAAGATGGAAAAAATTTAACCATGGTATTTTTCATGGAATTTTACCATTTCATTTTCCTTTTATTGTGGGAAAATAATAAAATAAAGGCTTCTAGAGAGTCCATCAAGCCCATAAAAGGGGAGTGTAGAAAGGCATTTCGACATACTAAGTTTATCAATATATTATGTTTTGTTCAGAAATCGGCTTGGCTAGTTATAGTTGAATCCTGGGATGAAAATCACCACAAAGGCTTTTTCTTAGTGGATCTATTCAAGGCCCATGATTGTGCTTCGGTGTCTTGGAATTTTCAGTTGATAAGAAACCATGCACACTATAAGCAACAGATTCATAGTCAATCACATTGGCATGTAATATTTTCTTATTATTAATCAAATAAGTGATTTATTTCTGTTCAAATCCATTTTTGTTCGATGTTCAATTGCAAGAATTTCTAATTAGAACTCTAAAGTGTGTTAAATTTGTTAGAAATTTTGACATTTGGGATATCATAATGTACAACACTACCATTTCTTTCAGCTAATGAATTAACAATGGTTAACTAAGGACAAATTGAATATATTAGTCAACCAAGTTTTGAATTGGTGGTTAGTTGAATTTCCTTTCATTTTCCCTTAAATTTGAAGGGAGGTATTGAAATTACTACAGAAAATCCCATCATTTTCAAAATGGGGGAGTGTTATTGAAGCTATGAGTTTGATAGAGTTAATGGAAAATTGGTGAATGGGGAAATTGAGATTTATGTGACAAAATACATTATGTTGCTGATGGATACGATTTTGCACTACTATGACTAATATATACTGTGGGATTAACAAATAATGATGTGCTCTTGTCTAATCAACTAGTGAATTGGACCATGATGACTTGTTGTTTAGTCGACTAATCAACAAGAAGAATCACAAGTTCAGGCGGAGCATCTCTTTATCATTGATTTCAAAGTAGGAGAGTTGTAGATAGGGGGAGTATTGTAGCAAAGGGCGGGGAGCTGATTTTTCTATTCATAGTTAATTATGTGTTTTATTGCAAGTATTTCATTAATGAAAAAGGGGGAGATTATTGAATATCTTTTTTCATTGATGTCAAAGGGCTCATATCATTGATATTATATGTATGTATCAAGTATATTAAAAGGTGAAGGGGTGCTGATGAAAAAGATGAAGTCAAAATACAATGTGATGTTATGTGAATAAAGGTGTAAATTGAATTTAAGTGATGAAGTCAAAAAGTTAAATGTTGGTTTCAAATCAATGGCTTAGTAAGCTCATGGTATTTTCTCATTTTATTTTCCCATGGTGTTTGGAAAAGTGAAATAATAGGGGAATTAATTATTTGATGCTAGCCTAAGCCAACAATATCCACATTATGCAAATCAAATTGCATGTCACTGGTCCCAGGCCTTCGTCACCTAATCTGTGGTGAAAACATTCACAAATAAGGTCTAAGGATTCTTAATTAAACTTCATTACAGAAACATTTTATTTGACTATACATAGTCTGACCCCTTAATTAACCCTTGAGAATAAGTTTATTCAACATTCATAAACTTTGGTTAATTCTTCTACCTTGGAACTTAACCCTCTAGTTAATTCCACTATCCACTCATCTTAGTCATACCATGGTTAGACTTTGATTAAACCTGACTTAACCCAAATACGTTCAACTCTGCTATTTCTATTACAACTCTCGTATAATAGAAATATAAGATAAACCACACTTAACCTTACCTTTTCACTTTTCCTCAACCTTTGCACATTTATCTATGCTCTCTAATCACATTCAGCCTCCATCATTGATTTAACTCCACCATATCAATGTCTATTGTTTCATATCACAACTTAACCCATTCATCTGCCAGAACTCAAATCACTTAATGCGAGTTGATAAACTTCCCGGGTTCGCTCAAGACCAAGCCTTGTCAGTTGCAATATCCACTCTTTATCTCACCTTCCAATCTCACGGTTGATAGTACACCTGCTCAACGAAACTAATTGTTGGTCCTCCACCATTTGATCAAACCACACTTGATCCAATAGTGAGAAACGATATTGGATGGGGATCATCCACGAGGATTAACCACCCTTACAGAGATGATAAGGAATATAAATCCTTTATGTATAAATGTTCATGTCCATTTTTGAAATTAATGTTCAATCAATTTATGACCCGATATCCATTGGACATACGAGGCCATTAAATCTATGAGTTTGTGGGACTTTAACTAGCACACATATTAAAATAGGCTTAACTCCCATAGTTGACTATGACCTAAGAGGTTGAACATGAGATCGATAGTTAGGAGTGAGTGCGGGACTTCTGCCACGATCAAGAAAATTTGTACACTGCAATCCCTGTAGCTGTAGATTACCATCGATCTAACAGATTGGTCAATCTGATGATCTAGTTCTATTCGCCCGCTCAAGATTCTACTCACTCTGAAATCTGCTTAATCACAATTTCACTTCGTCATGATTCAACTCTTCCACCAAACTTGGTGCTTCCACTAAATTTCCTCCTCACCTCTAGATCAATTTGTTACCAAGTTCAACTCTGCTAACTCCTTTGTCCACTTAGAAATAGTGTGCCGAGACTTCTATGATTTCTTTAGTCTGCCTTGCAAATATATCTGATTATCTGACACTTGACAGTGCATACGGATCTTTGAATCCACTCCTCTTTTATTTTTCAAACTCCTTCCAATAGGATCATACCTATCTGGAATAGCCCTTCCTACATAATCAAGTTCACATTACTTCCTAAACCAAACCTAGTAAACTCTCAATCGATTCTCCACCATTATCACTATTGCATACACATTCATTTATATGTCAAAACTCTCACATCCATTGTTACAGAACCATATTAAAGCATAGTCACAAGCGTTGTGATATATACACACAGTCATTATGGGATTTCCTCCTTATTCAAAAATACACAAAAAAATCCTTTCGATAAACATACACACAAATAGATCATATATAGACCCTCAACCAATGTTAACTAAGAAGGTATGAAGCTTCTATTTGCTAATTAAAATTCGTATATACATTAACTCAATGACCTGATTTACATTCAGTTGGCCTTTCTCATTTCAATACTTGTAGGCTCACAATCCAACCCTCATGTTCGTTAACTCTCTCACTAACTCCTTTTTTTTTAAGCCTTCGAAGCTTACAAATTATACACAAAAGGATTATGTTAACCAATTTTGGTTCAGATCCTGAATAATTTCACTTGAATCATAAATATCCTAATATAATCCCTAAAATCATGAAACTAACTCCTAGTTGCTCTAACTCCCACACTATTCTTGAAATCTCTCTTAACGAGAAGATTTCATTACAATATCCTCACTATTATACAATAGTCATAAAAACATAGGAAAATAAATAATTAATCACTCTTTAGGGAATTAGGTCCCTTGAAACACAAGACCCTATGGTTACTAAAATGCAATGGCTTTTCTAATCAAGATGCTCATGCATCTGACTCCTTAGGTAAGAAAATTTATGACCTCCTGGTGATAAGTCTGGATAATTGATTCCTCCTCGATCCCAGAATTTATTTTGTAATCTGCCTTTGCTTGTCAGCTGTTATATTGTTGTTGTTGTCTGTTGCTATTCTCCAGGTCTCCATACATTATGCTGCAATGCTCCACTACCATGCTTTCATAGTCTGATGCTGTCTTCCTCTTATTGTTTCTTATCTTCTTTCTTGTTGTTGTCTTCTTCTGAGACACTTTCATCATTAACCTTCTTACCAACCTAATTTCTTTGTCTAGCATATCCTCTATCCATTGATTGCCTTCAAATATTAATTGTTGAATTTTCATTTTTACTGCCATCCTTATATCCTTACCCTTTTGTTCACTATTGTCTTGCACCTTTTCAGTTGCTTCCATATTGTCTTTCAACACAATTTTATACTTTTGTTTACTGTACCTATCAACTTCTTCTTGACTGTCATTTATGACAATTTTGTTGTCATCCTTCATCAAAAACTTACTTTGGATATTTATCCTCTACTATTCTAGCTTTCTGCTTTGAAGGTCTAACTCTCTATATAACTCAATGATTTTACTTGGAGTAAAATTTGGAAATTTTACACAATCTCCCATTTCTTCATTTGCTATTGACCAATCATCATATGGTCCTTCTTCCTTTGCTAAATCTTCCTTAACATCTTTCAATAGATTCTCTTTCTCTTCTTCTTACATTTGGCTGTCCACCTGTGCCAAATATTTTGTAGTTTCTGCAGCAAAATCTGCAATCATAAGACAATTATCAAAATCAAAATTATAAGGCCTTTGTGCCTATTCTTCCTCTGGCAACCTTTCAGTATTTTTCTATAATCTTTCCTTTAACTCCTCTGTCAGCACATTAGCATGATGAGTCAAACTCAAAGAATTCTTGAGCACCATCTGTTTTAATGGTGCCTCTCTACACTTGTTCACTGTAGTGAATTTTTTCTTCTCCAATCCCATTGTCATACTCTACTTCAAAACCTTCATCTTTTGGAAGGTACTCTTCAATTTTTTTCATAGCTTTAAAAGACTGCCTACCTTCTTCCAAATTTGCAACCATACACAAATTATCAGTTTTAAAAACACAAGACCTTATGGTCTCATTTGATGCTTTAGCCATCAAGTCTTCTGGCTACTGTGAATCATTCATATCATTCAACTCCTCTATCTCTTCATTACTTTCAAAAAGTAATGGTCCATGTTCTAGTCCACATAACAAAACTTCAATACCTTCTCCATCATTTTCCTTTTGTTGTTTCTCAAGTCCTTTGAGCTTCTCTGTCTTCAATTTGACATCTATAATATATTCAAGCTCCCTCAACTCCTTTATTAACTGCATATTTTCTTGTTGATTCCTCTTTTCTTGTAGCCTCTTCCACTTCACTTTCTTTCTCATGATATAACCATATTTCTGGTCCTTCTTATTTCTCTACAACATCTCCATTAATACTTCAAGCTGAACTATTATCTCATCCATTTCTTTATCATTTTTTTTGTCACTCATTCTCATGCCATTTGCCTTGGCATCTTTCTTCTTTTGTCCTCTGTTGTAGTCTGTTTCAGAACCTCTATTATGACTGTCACTAGTCATAATCCTTTCTATCTCTATGAGTTCCTCACTGACTTCACTATGAGTTGTGCAAGCCTCTACAACAACAAGTCTTCCCTACTGCCACTTACCTCACCAAGCTCTCCTCTCGACTTGGTCTTTTGGAAAGTACTGGTCCTCTATCTGTAACCTCCTTGATCATTTCCCTCTGCTCCTTCTAGGCTTCAACTCATCTATACTTTAATAACACAACTGTCCTTTTCTTCCAATCTTTAGCTGGAGCATTTAGGTTCTACCACATTCTCTCTCTTTTAGAAACTTTTACCAGTTTCCTTCATCTCTACTGAGATATTTCCTCTTTGCTTGCATTCTAAATTACGCAATACAATCTTCAAACCAACTAAAATAAAAACATATCATCTCATCTCAAGATATTTGTCTGATCTTGTCCCCCCATTCACCTGCACTTTGAATGGACTGTTCTTTTATCCAACCTTCAGCTATATCTTCAAACTCTGCCACTCTTCAAGAACATGCAAAAGTCCCTCTTATAGTTTAACTACTGTAATCTTGCTCTAAATTTTCACTAATTCAATTTATGATAATCATTAAATAGACTTGCATACCATCACCTTTGTTCAAGATCTCACCACTCTTGCAAATCTGTTTTAGAAAATCTTAACGCTTCCACTACGCAAATTTTCAACATTCAGCTCTTGTCAATAAGATTTAGAATCTAATTCTTTCTTTCAATCTCCTAGATTTATCTTGGTGGAGCCCTAACCATCAACAAAAATTACTCCTTAGTTGAGTTTTCTTTCACTGTTTTGTTCTTGCTCTGAGTTTCTTCAAAAAAAGTACTTGTCCCTGCTCCAATAGCAAATGATGCCAACCTAAGCCGACAATACCCACATTATGCAAATAAAATTTCATGTCACTAGTCCCAGGCCTTAATCACCTTATCAATGGTGAAATCCTTCATAAATAAGATTTAAGGCTTCTTAAATAAACTTCATTGCGAAAATGTTTTATTTTACTATACATAATCTAACCCCTTAATTAACCCTTCAGCAAAATGTTATTCAACGTTCATAAGATTTTGTTAATTCTTATACCTTAGAACTTAACCATTTGGTTGATTCCACTATTCCAGTCATCTTAGTCATACCATGGTTAGACTTTGATTGAACCTGACTTAACCCAAATACCTTTAACTTCATTATTTCTATTATAACTCTCATATACTAGAAATATTACATAAACCACACTTAGCATTACGTTTTCACTTATCGTCAGCCTTTGCACATTTATCGATGCTCTCTCATCACGTTCAACCTCGCCCATTGATTTCACTCTACCAGATCAATGACTGTAACATCGTATCACAACTTAACCCATTCATCCGCTGAAACTCAAATCACTTAACGCGCATTGATAAACTTCTCGAGTCCGCTCAAGCCCAAGCCTTGTCAGTTGCAACCTCCGTCGTTGATCTCACCTTCCAATCTGATGGTTGATAGTACACCCGATCAATGAAACTGATTGTTGATCCTCCATTGTTTGATCAAAGCACACATGATCCAATGGTCAAAAGTGATATCAGACGGGGATAATGCACGAGGATTAACAGCTCTTATGGAGCCGATAAGGAATATAAATCCTTGATGTATAAATGTTCGGGTCCACCTTTGAAATTAAAGTTCAATCACTTTATGACCTGGTATCCATTGGATATACGAGGCCATCAAATCTACAGGTTTGCGGGACTTCCACCAACACTTGGATTAAAATAGGCTTAACACCTATAGTTGACTGTGATCTAAGAGGTTGAATATGAGATCGTTAGCTAGGAGCGAGTGCGAGACTTCAGCTATGATCAAGAAAATTCCTACACTCGTATCCCCCACAGTTGCTAATCAATCTGACCATCTAGATCTATTCCTTTGCTCAAGATTCTGCTCACTCTCAAAATCCACTTAATCACAATTTCACTTCGTCATGGTTCCACTCTTCCACCAAACTTGGTGCTTCCACTAAATTTCCTTCTCACCTCTAGATCGACTTGTTACCATGTTCAACTCTTCTAACTCCTTTCTCCACTTAGAAACGTGTGACGAGACTTCTCTGATTTCTTTACTCTGCCTTGCAACTATAACTAATTATCCTACATTTGACAATGCATATGGATATTTGAATCCACTCTGCTTTTAGTTTTCGAACTCCTTCCAATGGGATCACATCGATCTGGAATAACCCTTCCTACAGAATCAAGTTCACATTACTTCCTAAACCAAACCCAATAAACTCTCAATCGATTCTGCGGCATTATCATTGTTCCATACACATTCATTTATATGTCAAAACTCTTACATCCACTATTACATAACCATATTCAAGCATAGTCACAAGCATTGTGATATATACAGACAGTCATTATGGGATTTCCTCCTTATTCACAAATACACAGAAAAATCCTTTAGATAACCATAGATACAAACATATCATATACAGACCCTCAACCAATCTTAACTCAGAAGATATGAAACTTCTATTTGCTAATTAAAATCTTTATATACATAAACTCAATGGCCTGATTAACATTCAGTTGGCCTTTCTCATTTCAATGCTTGTAGGCTCATAATCCAACCATCCTGTCGACTAACTCTCTCACTAACTCCCTTTTTTCTAAGCCTTCAAGGCGTGCAAATTATACACAAAAGGATCATGTTAACCAATTTTGCTTCAAATCCTGAATAATTTTACTTGAATCCTAAATATCCTAATCTAATCCCTAAAATCATGAAACTAACTCCTAGTTCCTCTAACTCACACATTATTCT
Source organism: Pinus taeda (assembly GCA_000404065.3). Lineage (NCBI taxonomy): Eukaryota > Viridiplantae > Streptophyta > Pinopsida > Pinales > Pinaceae > Pinus > Pinus taeda. The sequence goes on from APFE030085225.1 coordinate 78,362, forward strand.
TGAAATATCTCTTAACGAGAATATTTCATTACAATATCCTCACTATTATACAACCCTCATAAAAACATAGGAAAATAAATAATTAATAACTCTTTATTGAATCAGGTCTGTTGAAACACAAGACCCTATGCTTACTAAAATACAATGGTTTTCTTGAGTAGGATGCTCCTTCATCATTATTTAATTAATGAATTGACATGTATTGTTGCAATAACATATCTCTTCATCAAGGGATATGACAATACAAAAAGAACAATTATTGGAAGGAAAGTATTTCTGTGTGTGTAAAAATGTAATTTGAGGAGTGAATAAGTCACCTTAACATTTTCATCGTAACCTTTTTCTACGAATACTCAAATGGTAAAATTTTGATTATATTGAGAAGAGATTGAGTGGAATATCTGTTAGAAATTACATATTTTGATTCATTATGATTTCATAGATATACCTTGTGGAAATTAGGATATATGAATGCTCATGAAATTAGTTTTAAATTATTTATATTTGGACTTTTCTATCATTGAACTTGTGTGAAGACTCAAGGTATGTGAATGGTCATGAAATCAATTTCAAAATAGTGATCATCAAATTTTCTCTATAATTCCTTTTTTGGGAAACTTTAGATTGTGAAAGTTTTAAAGATCTAGGGAGGCATATGGAAATCGTTCACATAAAATTTTCAAAATTAGATATATTTTATTCGACACATGGTATGCTATTCAATTTTTATGATGGGAAGAGACAAAAATATGACAAATTTTGGAAAAGTTACCATAACTTTCACATGGCATATCAAGTTTGGTGAAGTAGTGAGCATATATAAAAAGGTAGCAAGTAGATTTCATGTCATGGTAACTAGATTGGAATGAACAAGGTACGTTCTTAAAGTTAAATACTCCAGAAGACTTGGAATATGTAGAAAATAATGTATATTAAAATGTATTAATGAGAATGATGTTACAAATGAGAATGAGGGTCTGTTTATATACACTAGGAGGGTACCTCTTCATGGAAGGTCATGTCCCAATTATAGATTCGTCTTTAGTAGTAATTACTAATAACTAATCATTATTAAAGCTATCATCATTATATATATATATATATATATATAACATTGCCTTCCTCCTCAAAAAGCTTTGTCCTCAAAGCTTGTTGAAAAATGCTTGATCTCTTTTTCAATTTCGAATGTCTTCTCATCCGGAAACTTGCAGTGACTAAAAACTTGTGATGAATTGTTATCACATGAATGGATTGCAGTGACATTAGTATTCTTTGGAACATCACTTTGTTTTTTATTTTTTGAATGGTAGAGATATGTAGCTTGATTGAATTGTCTACTCTCATGATTCAAATGTCGATAGGGAATTCTTTTGGTTTGACTTTCCCTTATTAGGTGTGTGGCAATTTTTTAATTTTCTTCTCGTACCGTAGTTGTTGAGTTAGGCAAAAAATCATTGTTTGGAATTTTTATTATATGAATTGAAACATGTGAGAGTATTTTTTCTTAAACTAACTTATCCTCTTCTTTAGTTAGGTAATTTACTAGTTCAATATTTATTACTTTAACTTCAATTGGAGTTGTTACAATTGGTGGCTTTAACACTTTGCGTAGAATATAATTTTCTAATTTGTCTCTTAACAAGTTCTTGTCCTTTTTAAGTCTCTCAATTTGGGTCAATATTTTTTCACTATGGTATTTAAGCTGAGAAACTTCTTCATTTTTTTCAGCAATGATCTTCTCAACTTCTCTTTACATATTTTGTAGTACCTTTTTACCTTCTTGAAAAAATACTTTTGAGACATTGAGTACATCTTCTTGAATTACTAAATTCGACTCCGCTCTAACATCTTGTAGCGTTATTATTTTCTTTTTGTAATAAAATGTATAAAATTCTTCATATTCATGATGAAGGAACCTATGGTTACCATCCAGGTGAACCTAAAATAATGTCACCTTGATCACTCCATAGGTTTTGACCTAAGAATAATTGTGATATGAACGTATAATCTCCAATGTTTAATTGTAAATAGGTTATATCATTTTTTTGTTGTCATAGCAGTCTATTTTTCCAATTATATTTGACTCGAGAATCACTAATTGGTTATGGTTTATGGTTTTATGTAATTTTTGTCTTTGGATTGCAAGATAGTGATAGTAACATATTTTCCTGGAATAGACCCTTTAATTCTAAATAGCGTTATATTTAGTTTCTGGAAATCTTCTGACCTTCATTTCTGAATTAGACGCCATTTTTCGTCTCAAGATAAACTCAAGCTCCCTTATATATGTTATTAAATGATCCCTTTACTTCCCAAGTTTATATCCTTATTTTTAAATAATTTTATTATTCCTATTATACCCCTCAAACTATATTATTCCTTCAAATTATCTTGTTAATATATCCATTCTATACTTGCACAAAATTAATTTGAATATTTTATCTTATAAAATCGGCTCCTTAATCCTTTTAAATAAGTCAACTATGCTTTCTTTCCAATTTAAACTCCCCCCTTATTTTTTAAAATTTATATGTATTCCCCTTTTTTATAGTATACTTTATACGGTCTCCTTTCTTTTAATTTTTCTTTTTTAAGATCAACTACCCTCTTAATAATTTTATTAAATATTCATTTTGGTACCTTAATTTAGCCTTTTGAGTGGAGATATATAGATTAAGTGGGAGTAAATCCAATAACGTTGACTTCAGTTTCAGAAATTAATGTATAATTTTAGATTGATTCGGCACTTAGATACCAACAATAACACTTTTCAGGAAGAGTAATTAATTTGCATGCAAATGTCTTAAGAGGTCGTGAATTTTAGAGGTGTTTATTAAAATAATAGTAGAGTTGGTACGCACAAGTGTACAATGATAATACACGCAAGTGATGGGTGATAACTATTAACAAGTTGTTATGGCTTACCTACTTTCTTACCTACCTTCATAAGATCCTCATAATAAAATTACATTTATGTGCCATTAATGTGACATCCATCCAGATAACTTTATCTCATAAAGGCCATGAACACAGGTAACTCTACTCATATATAACAATCATATGCAATTCCTTTAACCGTTATCATAAAGAGGGAACTCATGTAAATTTTTCCATAAGCTAAATGAATATGAAACATAGAGGGAAGAAATCATGATACAAAACATTCCATGCAATGAATCCCATAAAACATCACTTGGAGAGTGGAGCACCACTACTCAACCATGAATGTTTGGATTCCCCCCAAGCCAAGGTTCTTGCCATGGATGAAATACCTCCAATTGATCCATGTAATGTATATTTAATACCCTCTTTCATGATATATTTTCTATTAGCATCATCCCGCGTTTATGGACTTTTCCATTTGCCTAGGCCTTTTTCACAAAAGCTCCTCTTTATCTCCAATGAGGCTTCTCCTCATAAAAGCTTGCCTTTACCTCCCGCAAGGCTTTTATGCTTTTCCTAATTGATATTTATCTCCAATCCATATGATGGATATTTATCTCCAATCCATCCAACCTTATCTAGAATCACATCTACGAGATTCATCATGAATGTTACAAAACCAACTCACAAAAAGATAGAAAATATAGATCAACACCTTATAAATAAGCCTTCGTAAGGGGGAAGCCTCATTTACATTACACAAATGAACAATTCTTAGATGATACAAATGACTAAACCTCCCTTCTATATATAGGAGTCTAAGGGGTCACAATATAATCAAGCTGACATAACAATAATAACATAAGGGCACAAAAATAACAATAGTGCGTTTCGATGGGGCATACTAATAAAAATATGGGGACAATACGGGTACAGTAATAACAATAAAGGATACAATGACAATGGTAATGGTGGAATCCCTAGTATTATAGGGGCCTAACGTTCGCCTCTCCTTTCAAAAAGTGTCATCCTCAAAGGTTCAATAGTTCTGGACGCTTCTTTATAAAATTCTCATCCTCCCATGTGGAATTCTTAGCAAATAAGTTCTTCCATTTGATGAGGTACTTCGAAATTGATCGATTTCGTAGCTATCGAGTTCTTGTTTCTGTGACTTATTCTGGTTCCAATATAATTTTTCCTTCCTCGTCAAGTTCTGGTAATATTGTTTGAACTGGGGCCTTTTCGCCTATAGCCTTACTTAAATATGAAACATGGAAAACTAGGTGCACTCAAGAAGCTGCAGGAAGCTCCAATTTGTATGGGATAGTACCATTTTTCTGCAACACCTTGTACGAACCATAATACATTGGTGGTAATTTATTATCCTTCTTAGCTTGCTTGAGGGACATTTGTTTATATGGTTGTAGTGGTGGGAATACCCAGTCACCTACATCAAAACATCTTTTGTTGAAATGTTGATCTTCCTGTTGTTTCATTCTATTATGCGCCAACGTGAGGTTATCCTTTAAGAGTTGGAGAACATGTTGTTAATGTTTGATGTGATGTTCCACTACTTGAACCTTAGAATTTTCTCTTAAATATGATGTCATGGATGGTGGATGATATCCATCAAGTGCCATAAATGGGGTCATTTTTGCTGTAGCATGGAAGGAAGTGTTATACCACCATTCAGCCAGAGGCAACCATTTGACCCATTGTGTATTTATGAGATACAAAGCAATGAATATATCCTTTGAAACATTTGTTTACTATATTAGTTTTCCAATCAGATTGAGGATCATAAGATGAGCTATGAGCTAACTATGTACCGAGAAAAGAAATATTTCTGCCCAAAAATTTCCATTGAAAATGGGATCTCTATCTTTTACAATAATCTTTGGGTTCCCATGTAGCTTTCGAATTGTTTCCATAAATGCAGTAGAAACTGTACTGGCTTTAAATGGATGTGATAATGCACAAAAGTGTGCATACTTGGTAAATTTATAAACTACCACCATGACGACACTCTTTCCTTTGGACTTGGGTAAACTTGTGATAAAATCCATACCTCCTCCAAACGTTGGCTTGGAATGGATAAAGGTTGTAATAGACTTGGGGTATTAATTGTTTCAACTTTATTTTGTTGGAAAACTAAACATTCCACCGCAAACTTTTGAATATCTAATTTAATTCCTTCCCAAAATTATTCCTTCTTAACCTTGTGGTAAGTTTTTAAAAATCTTGAGTGCCCTCCTATGGGAGAAGTGTGCAATTCCATAAGAATCTTTTGTTTGAGTTGGGAATTCTTACATAGTTATAAGTGATCTTTGTACCATAACGAATCATTTTTCCAGCTAAATGTATCATATGTACTGAGACCTCGTTGTAACTTTCAAATGAGTGCCCATACTTCTTCATCATTCTTCCATTCCTCCCTTGCTTTCTTTATCCAATCTGGTTGGATAATAGAAATGGCGCAAAACAATGCTTCCAAATCCTCATCCTTTCTTGAGAGTCCATCTGCCGCAACACTTTTCTTCCCTTTTTTATATACTATGAGATATCATAAATTGGTTTTAATTTTGATATACCTAACTATAACTCAGCCAAATATATATTTTGTAATCAACAGTATCAAGGTTTATGTTAAATCCCCAAGAATTAAATTGGATAATAGATAAGAATATTTTGATGTATATACGTGGTATAGTTGTGTATGGATTTGTATACAAATGTACAAAGAACTTTAGAATAATTTTTTAGACATATTTAGAGTGGGAAGGATGCATGGATGAAATTAATTCTACCTTAAATTTTACATCCAACATTGGTTGAACAATAGTTTGTTGGAGTATTAGAAAATAAATCAAGGTTATTCCATCAGAATGGGGCACTACAAACCCCCATGGGAGTTCATATGTCATCCCCATCATTGTGAGGATTCAAGATCTAAATATAAAATAGGACATCAAGTTTCATTAAGCCATTGGTGATGCCATATTAGGAAAATTAATTTTTGATCTACGTGACCTAGCTTGTGGGGTTGGAGCTACTGAATTTGTTAATACCCACATTTAGGATTTGATGGTATGTCTAAGTCATAACTTTTGTTAATATACTAGTGATAGTTACACCCATTTGGATTGGATGATCTACCTTCCTCTAGTTGGGATGAATAATCTTCAAATTGACTATACATTGTCATGAGTTGTTAAAACTATTTTGGGATTGAATCCAAATTCGGTAAGATTTTCATTTATAGAAGAAAATATTTTATTGTTAGAGGATTGGGTGTTGTCTCATTTGTGTTGCATATCATTGCATAGAGATGCTAAGGTGAAGACTCAATGAGTGAACTTATGGTTTCTAATATCCATAAGGATGCTTTTCCATATGAAAAGTATTACTAGGAAGTGGTACCATGGTAATTAGTGATGCTTCCCATTTCTATTTAGATATACTCCTAGAAATGGGGTGAGCGGGTCCACCTTAAAAGGTTATTAAAGAGTGGCACCATGGAAATCACCATGACATAAGGTTCTATTGATCTAAGTCCTAAGTAAGACTATTTTTAGGATCAAGAATATTTTTTTCTTTAAAATACTATGGATTTATACTCCAAGTAGAATAATATTGACATACTTCTTATGCTATAAATACTACATAGGAATTTTCTGGATTTGTAGCAGGAACTAAGTTTTTTGATGATTAAATGCAAAATAAAATAAAAAAAAGGCCCTCTTTTATGAGTTTCCTAGAGCAGTAGCAAGGAGCAGGGTTTTAAGGGTCCTAAGCACAATTGAGTTCTAGTATGTGTGTTAGCCCAAGACTAGTATAACCCAATTTCTTAGGACTATGATTACCCATGTAGTAGTTGACGATATTCCTATATTTTTTTCATAGTGTTGCCATAGAAAATAAGCAATTGATTAGGTTACCTAAATATGGGTTCACGAAACATAGGGGACTTTTGATATAGTTGGCTATGGAAAGTTAAATTTGTAATCATGTGTTTTCTAAAGTAATATTCAAGGGGTACCAACACAGGTTATAAGGGTTTCTAACTAGGTGAAACCTACTGAATTTATTTCATATATGTTTATCCTACATCGTTTTTTCGTATTATATCATTGATTACTAATTTATTTATAGATGTTAGAGCATATTTCTTGATTGGAAAAAATTACTATAAAATATGTGCTCAAAAAATATCTCTAATGCCACTTGTGATGCTCTTTTGTATCAAATTGATATATGCAGAGTATAAATAATTAATATTACCTAAATATATTATAGGAAAGCCATAATGCAACCACATTAACCAAACAAAAGACTATAAATGCACCAAAATATTATACCTTCATTACCATAAACAATGTTAACTTTGCTTTTTGATGAGAAAACATTAAAATAAAAAAGAACTCTAATTATAAATAATTTGATAAAAAATCTCCTTAGAATGCTTCCACATCTCTATATAGCACATCTACTTCTTAGAAATATTCAGAATAATAAACATTAAAATAAATGTAAATCTCTAATAAGCCTTCTTACATTTATTTCTTTCACACTAATACATAGGTTTTACTATGGTCTTATTTAGTACATATAAAATTCATAAATAGCAAGAAATAATTCTATCTACGTGGATAGTTAACCAGATTACGACCGTAACACTAACGTCCTACTTGAAGAGGAACTTGTTATTTTGTTACTTTCTTCTACTTATAAAAGAGTGTTTTATGAAATACGTTTTATGAGCTCAAAACTTAGAAGGAAAGTCCAATTATACATGGTAGTCTTAAATATAATATTAATTACGCCGTAAGGCGTTCCCTCTGGGAAGAACTCCCCTCCCAAGCCACCTGTACCCTTATTGGCCATTGATTTTAGTGTTAGACGATTGAAAGAGAGTCTGTCGTCGGATTGAAAATAGTTAGGCCGTTAAGCCTTCCTTTTGAATCAGGGTTTTCATCTACCTTTTCGATTTAAGCTCTACATCTGTGAACCATAATATTGACATCTGTGACATTTCTGTTAAGTGCTGGGTTTGTCGTGTCGATCTCCATTTCGATTTTTTTTCATTCCTTCCTCTCCAAATTACCCACTCGAATCCAACCACTCCACTCCAATCCATTCCATTCCATTCAGGGGAGGCGTTTCTAATGAAATTAAACCGTCGGTTCCGTTAATTTAAGTCTACTCCGTGCTGAAGAAGCTCATAGGCATACCATACTGTGAATTGCTTGAACTATCACTCCATTGGTTTATTGTTTATACTCTGTGCAGAAATAAAGGCTTGGTATTTACGGTTGTTGAAGGGCTTACATCAGGAACAAAGTGGGTATATTGTATCCCAGCGCTCAAGCCATGGACGTGTTAAAGATACAGGGAGGATAGCACCAGTTGAGCTACTTGTGCAAGATTTGCAGTTCTGGTTTCTCGAGTTTTTTTTATAAAGACACTATTGAATTAAGATTTCGAGCTTTTTCTGATCTTGAGTAGAGTTTAGAGGATGTTTCCTTCATTACCAATACAAGTTTGGATCCATCCCATAACATAGCTAAATTAACCTGAATGGATTTTTCTCCAATATTGTTTTTTCCAGGGCATTACGTTCCTTAGTTAGCTCAAGTCATCTACAGACACAACAAGGACCTTGGAAATCCAGCCATTAATCTGAAAGGATATATGGTAAGACCCTATACTGTCATTATGAATGTATGGGCATTAAAATATAACGAGCAACACTTGAAATGAATGATAGATGGCAATAAATCATTTGTTCTAAATAGGATCATATAGAATGAAAAGGGGCGATTATATTTCTATATTGTGTTTTAACATCCGGAAAATCATGGTTCTTGCAGGTGGGCAATGCACTTACAGATGATTTCCATGATCTTGTAGGGATTTTCGAATTTATGTGGTCTCATGGTTTGATATCAGACAACACCTACCGGTTGCTCAATATTCACTGTGACTTTTCATCTCTTGTGCATCCATCGGCTCTATGTAATATGGTATTAGATCGTGCCGATGTGGAAATGGCGAATATTGATCCAAACAGTATCTACACCCGTCCTTGTTTGAATAGTACTGGAACATATAGAAAACAACAGAGAAAAAGATATGTAAGTATATTATATACATTAAGCATTGTATATGCCAGCAGATCAGTTTGAAGGTATGCTTAAAGTCCAATTTCGTATCTTTTGCATTTGGTAGTCTCTTTCCCATTGACATGGTAAACTGTAAAATAAAGAACAGAGAAAAAGATGTGTAAGAATATTAGATACATTAAGCATTCTATATGCCAACTTATCAGTTTGAAGGTATGCTTAAAGTCCAACGCTATATCTTTTGTGGTAGTCTCTTTCCCATTGACATGGTAAACTGTAAAATAAAGACCAGACTAGATGATTGAGGTCATGTTTTCTCCAATTAAACACATTCTTGCGTGCCATTGAGGTCCACAATTTGTTGCATGGTGAATTTAAATGACTGGTATCCATCACCTCTAAATGGGGATAATCAGATCAGCTATAAGAGCACTACTGCATTCTCTTTCTCACAGAGGCATTTTGTTGCAGCCATGGAGGCATCTGTTTGTGGAGTATGATCCTTGCACTGAAAAGCATTCCGAAATTTATTTCAATCTACCTAAGGTACGAAAGGCTCATCATGCCAATGTTACAGGAATTCCTTATAACTGGACTACTTGCAGGTCTGTGGTTTTATTATTAAAATGGTAACTTTTTTTTTTATCTGGTGCTGCTTCTTTTGCATTTATAAAGGACCTTCATTCATCAATCTGGTATGTTTTATTTATTATGTATAGTGATGAAGTTTCCGCTCACTGGGGAGACTTCCCTAGATCTATGTTGCCAATTTACCTAGAGCTCATAAACGTTGGACTACGCATTTGGATGTTCAGGTCACAACTCACCGTGCATATCATTTCTTTTTATCAAAACATGGAACTTAGAACAATGAGAATGTTTCTGGTTGGACTTTTTCTTTTATCTTCCATCATAAAGTCTACTACAGAAAATTTGATATTGTTTTGTTGGTATGCAGTGGAGATATGTTTGGTATATGTTTTAGAGGTGATAGAGCAAGGCACTGTTTGGTATATGTTTTAGAGCTGATAGAGCAAATCACTGTTTGGTAGATGTTTTAGAGGTGATAGAGCAAGGCATTACATATAAGTTACTTTAAGAAGATTTTTTCAATATGAAATACAGCTCCATTTTGTTATGAAATGCATTGTTAGACGGACATTTAAGATCAACAAGTATACTGTCGTTAACTCTTAGGGCTTAGTAAACCAGTACAAAACCATCTTTATGTTTATAGGATTTTCCATGCGTGGAAGCAACCTTAGTCCTTAATACACTTACTTTTTTTGCTGCTTCTTTCATTGTCTTTGGTGGTTTCATTGTCTTTGGTGGTATCTTGCTAGAAAATCCTTACATAAATTCCAATATATGTTCTCTAAAGCAATATAAAATTCTCTCAAACGCAAGACATGAACTTGGATACCACTTGGAGCAAAACGACATCACAAAAAACACATTGTACATTGAACACACAAACAATAAGTTGCTTTCTTCCAATTTTTTACATTTTGCATTAAAGTAAATAATATCCAAGCCACTAAGTAGATAGCTCTGCTCTTTTTCCTGTTTACGGGTGCACTGAGGCAAAGATTTTTGTTTTCTAGGAAACTAAAAAAATAACTGTCCATAAATATCTAATTGATAAAGACTATTTAGTAATGATTTTTAATTTATCACAAAAAGCACACTCATTTTTATGCCATCACTAAGAATCGAAGGTATGCTTTTGTATGAAAGTTAGACATGGATGGAAGGAGTTTGACTATATTTTGTGGTTCTAGATGTCTACTAATATGACCTAATTTGACCTTGAATGATGCAAGTTCTGGTTTCTCAAGTATTTGACCTTGAATGATGCAAGTTCTGGTTTCTCGAGTTTTTTATAAAGACACTATTGAATTAAGATTTCGAGCTTTTTCTGATCTTGAGTAGAATTTAGAGGATGTTTCCTTCATTACCAATACAAGTTTGGATCCATCCCATAACATAGCTAAATTAACGTGAATGGATTTTTCTCCAATATTGTTTTTTCCAGGGCATTACGTTCCTTAGTTAGCTCAAATCATCTACAGACACAACAAGCACCTTGAAAATCTAGCCATTAATCTGAATGGATATATGGTAAGACCCTATACTGTCATTATGAATGTATGGGCATTAAAATATAAAAAGCAACACTTGAAATGAACGACAGATGGCAATAAATCATTTGTTCTAAATAGGATCATATAGAATGAAAAGAGGCGATTATATTTCTATATTGTGTTTTAACATCCGGAAAATCATGGTTCTTGCAGGTGGGCAATGCATTTACAGACGATTTCCATGATCTTGTAGGGATTTTTGAATTTATATGGTCTCATGGTTTGATATCAGATAACACCTACCGGTTGCTCAATATTCACTGTGACTTTTCATCTCTTGTGCATCCATCGGCTCTATGTAATATGGTATTAGATCGTGCCAATGTGGAAATGGGAAATATTGATCCAGACAGTATCTACACCCGTCCTTGTTTGAATAGTACTGGAACATATAGAAAACAACAGAGAAAAAGATATGTAAGTATATTATATACATTAAGCATTGTATATGCCAGCAGATCAGTTTGAAGGTATGCTTAAAGTCCAATTTCGTATCTTTTGCATTTGGTAGTCTCTTTCCCATTGACATGGTAAACTGTAAAATAAAGAACAGAGAAAAAGATGTGTAAGAATATTAGATACATTAAGCATTCTATATGCCAGCTTATCAGTTTGAAGGTATGCTTAAAGTCCAACGCTATATCTTTTGTGGTAGTCTCTTTCCCATTGACATGGTCATTTTTTCTCCAATTAAACACATTCTTGCGTGCCATTGAGGTCCACAATTTGTTGCATGGTGAATTTAAATGACTGGTATCCATCACCTCTAGATGGGGATAATCATATCAGCTATAAGAGCACTACTGCATTCTCTTTCTCACAGAGGCATTTTGTTGCAGCCATGGAGGCATCTGTTTGTGGAGTATGATCCTTGCACTGAAAAGCATTCCGAAATTTATTTCAATCTACCTGAAGTACGAAAGGCTCATCATGCCAATGTTACAGGAATTCCTTATAACTGGACTACTTGCAGGTCTGTGGTTTTATTATTAAAATGGTAACTTTTTTTTTATCTGGTGCTGCTTCTTTTGCATTTAAAGGATCTTCATTCATCAATCTGGTATGTTTTATTTATTATGTATAGTGATGAAGTTTCCGCTCATTGGGGAGACTCCCCTAGATCTATGTTGCCAATTTACCTAGAGCTCATAAACGTTGGACTACGCATTTGGATGTTCAGGTCACAACTCACCGTGCATATCATTTCTTTTAATCAAAACATGGCACTTAGAACAATGAGAATATTTCTGGTTGGACTTTTGCTTTTATCTTCCACCATAAAGTCTACTATAGAAAATTTGATATTGTTTTGTTGGTATGCAATGGAGATACAGATTCAGTGATTCCAGTAGTAGAAAAAACAAGGATTCAAGGGCCATGATTTGAGTTTTCATACCCATGATTTGTTTCAGACAAACAAGACCCATTTTATCTTTTACAGTTCTCAATGGAACCTTAAACTGCCATTGCAATTTCAATTTGTTGTTTCAGCAATCATACCTGAAATTGTTTGAGATTTTGTAGTGAAAAGTATATTGTTAGCTTAATAGCTAATAGATAGGAAGGGCTTATGAAGTTTATCAATGTAGTACTGTTAAAGCAGGATAATTCACAATTTTCCAGATTCAAATTTCAGATCCCGAGCAAGTGAAAGATTGGGTTTGACCAAAACCAGCACAATTTATTACTGTTTATGGAAGAAGCCAGTTTGGGGCATAGCTTTAGCAATAATGGCTTAAGAGGTTCCCTACGGAGTCCACACCTCTGTTGCATGATGAATATAGTGCGTCTTTGCTGGATATTTGCAAGAACGGTGTTTCAAGAGTGCCTTGGGTTGTTAGGACAGACCGGAGTGAATGTAAGTGCCACATCGTGGTGATGGAAACATTGTAAGAAAATAGTGTGGACCTCCCCCGCCACAGCGAAATAAAATGTTGGTTCTGGAGCTTCAGCCCTGCACTCCCCAGCTGAAAAAGTAAATGCATCAAATCTTCTTACAATTATACAATTATCATTATTATTTGTTTGCATAGTAACACAAATTTTGTTGGATTCAATATACTTACGGTTTCCCAAAAAATGTCTATTATTTTCCTGTCAGTCCCCTGCCCCACCTCCAAAATAATGTTGTTGGAGTTCTACTTATTTCCCATGGGAGAGAGAAATCTCTCTATCGAGGAAAAATCATCTAGGTCGGCATGCGCAAATGCAACAGCACTATTGCAAAGATAACCACAATCTGCAATGTTGGTGGTGGCACCTGCACACATTCAATTTTACTAAACAAAACCATTTTGTTCTAGGGACGTTGAAGACTTCCATTATGGGTTCTGAAAACCTTCTATTGTGAAATTTCTAAGCCTTTCTTTGCAGAAGCCTATGACCTGTGAAATTCCACAAATCTGGCTTCAAATTTTAACTTTTTGCAACACTGCATACTTCAACTGCAACATTGCAAATACTCAAACTCCATTATTATGACATTTTGTGTAGTCCCTAGGGAGAACATCTTCCCTCCAACTCATTGAAGAGTGGCTCATACAAAAATGGCCAAAAAGTGGCCATATGGAATTCGGCTCTCCTTCTCTGTTCCGGATCGTAGGCTGGACCTCAGACTCTGTGATGAATGCCAGAGGCCTGATGGGGACTGCGGGATCGCGCTAAGATGCATATGTTATCCCAATGAATGCAGTAATCTTGCCCACTCTCGAATTTTGAAATTTTTTTTTGAATAATTGATTTCTAAAACATGAATTCTCATGGTTGATAAGCAATGGGAGTAGTTTCAGGCATTTTATTTTTATCAAACATTTGGTTGAATAATTATGCTTCAACCTGGCAATTAAAACTCTGTATTTCAGTTTTCATACCCATGATTTGTTTCAGACAAACAAGACCCATTTTATCTTTTACAGTTCTCAATGGAACCTTAAACTGCCATTGCAATTTCAATTTGTTGTTTCAGCAATCATACCTGAAATTGTTTGAGATTTTTTAGTGAAAAGTATACTGTTAGCTTAATAGATAATAGATAGGAAGGGCTTATGAAGTTTATCAATGTAGTACTATTAAAGCAGGATAATTCACAATTTTCCAGATTCAAATTTCAGATCCCGAGCAAGTGAAAGATTGGGTTTGACCAAAACCAGCACAATCTATTACTGTTTATGGAAGAAGCCAGTTTGGGACATAGCTTTAGCAATAATGGCTTAAGAGGTTCCCTCCGGAGTCCACACCTTTGTTGCATGATGAATATAGTGTGTCTTTGCTGGATATTTGCAAGAAAGGTGTTTCAAGAGTGCTTTAGGTTGTTAGGACAGACCAGAGTGAATGTAAGTGCCACACCGTGGTGATGGAAACATTGTAAGAAAATAGTGTGGACCTCCCTAGCCACAGTGAAATAAAATGTTGGTTCTGGAGGTTTAGCCCTGCACTCCCCAGCTGAAAAAGTAAATGCATCAAATCTTCCTACAATTATACAATTATCATTATTATTTGTTTGCATACTAACACAAATTTTGTTGGATTCAATATACTTACGGTTTCCCAAAAAATGTCTATTATTTTCCTGTCAGTCCCCTGCCCCACCTCCAAAATAATGTTGTTGGAGTTCTACTTATTGCCCATGGGAGAGAACAATCTCTCTATCGAGGAAAAATCATCTAGGTTGGCATGTGCAAATGCAACAGCACTATTGCAGAGATAACCACAATCTGCAAGCTTTGTTGGTGGTAGCACCTGCACACATTCAATTCTACTGAACAAAACCATTTTGTTCTAGGGACGCTAAAGACTTCCATTATGGGCTCCACAAACCTTCTATTGTGAAATTTCTAAGCCTTTCTAAGCCTGATCTACCATTGTGAAATTTCTAAGCCTTTCTTTGCAGAAACCTATGACCTGTGAAATTCCACAAATCTGGCTTCAAATTTTAACTTTTTGCAACACTGCATACTTCAACTGCAACATTGCAAATACTCAAACTCCATTATTATGACATTTTGTGTAGTCCCTAGGGATAACATCTTCCCTCCAACTCATTGAAGAGTAGCTCAAACAAAAATGGCCAAAAAGTGGCCATATGGAATTCGGCTCTCCTTCTCTGTTCCGGATCGTGGGCTAGACCTCAGACTCTGTGATGAATGCCAGAGGCCTGATGGGGACTGCGGGATCGCGCTAAGATGCATATGTTATCCCAATGAATGCAGTAATCTTGTCCACTCTCGACATTTTGATTTTTTTTTTGAAGAATTGATTTCTAAAACATGAATTCTCATGGTTGATAAGCAATGGGAGTAGTTTCAAGCATTTTATTTTTATCAAACATTTGGTTGAATAATTATGCTTCAACCTGGCAATTAAAACTCTGTATTTGAGTTTTCATACCCATGATTTGTTTCAGAAAAACAAGACCCGTTTTATCATTTACAGTTCTCAATGGAACCTTAAACTGCCATTGCAATTTCAATTTGTTGTTTCAGCAATCATACCTGAAATTGTTTGAGATTTTTTAGTGAAAAGTATACTGTTAGCTTAATAGCTAATAGATAGGAAGGGCTTATGAAGTTTATCAATGTAGTACTGTTAAAGCAGGATAATTCACAATTTTCCATATTCAAATTTCAAATCCCGAGCAAGTGAAAGATTGGGTTTGACCAAAACCAGCACAATCTATTACTATTTATGGAAGAAGCCAGTTTGGGGTATAACTTTAGCAATAATGGCTTAAGAGGTTCCATCCGGAGTCCACACCTCTATTGCATGATGAATATAGTGCGTCTTTGCTGGATATTTGCAAGAACGGTGTTTCAAGAGTGCCTTGGGTTGTTAGGACAGACCGGAGTGAATGTAAGTGCCACACCGTGGTGATGGAAACATTGTAAGAAAATAGTGTGGACCTTCCCCGCCACAGCGAAATAAAATGTTGGTTCTGGAGCTTCAGCCCTGCACTCCCCAGCTGAAAAAGTAAATGCATCAAATCTTCTTATAATTATACAATTATCATTATTATTTGTTTGCATACTAACACAAATTTTGTTGGATTCAATATACTTACGGTTTCCCAAAAAATGTGTATTATTTTCCTATCAGTCCCCTGCCCCACCTCCAAAATAATGTTGTTCTAGGGATGCTGAAGACTTCCATTATGGGTCCTGAAAACCTTCTATTGTGAAATTTCTAAGCCTGATCTACCATTGTGAAATTTCTAAGCCTTTCTTTGCAGAAGCCTATGACCTGTGAAATTCCACAAATCTAACTTCAAATTTTAACTTTTTTCAACACTGCATACTTCAACTGCAACATTGCAAATACTCAAACTCCATTATTATGACATTTTGTGTAGTCCCTAGGGAGAACATCTTCCCTCCAACTCATTGAAGAGTGGCTCATACAAAAATGGACAAAAAGTGGCCATATGGAATTCGGCTCTCCTTCTCTGTTCCGGATCGTGGGCTGGACCTCAGACTCTGTGATGAATGCCAGAGGCCTGACGGGCACTATGGGATCACGCTAAGATGCATATGTTATCCCAATGAATGCAGTAATCTTGCCCACTCTCGACATTTTGATTTTTTTTTTTTGAAGAAATGATTTCTAAAACATGAATTCTCATGGTTGATAAGTAGTGGGAGTAGTTTCAGGCATTTTATTTTTATCAAACATTTGGTTGAATAATTATGCTTCAACCTGGCAATTAAAACTCTGTATTTGAGTTTTCATACCCATGATTTGTTTCAGACAAACAAGACCTGTTTTATCTTTTACAGTTCTCAATGGAACCTTAAACTGCCATTGCAATTTCAATTTGCTGTTTCAGCAATCATACCTGAAATTGTTTGAGATTTTTTAGTGAAAAGTATATTGTTAGCTTAATAGCTAATAGATAGGAAGGGGCTTATGAAGTTTATCAATGTAGTACTGTTAAAGCAAGATAATTCACAATTTTCCAAATTCAAATTTTAGATCCCGAGCAAGTGAAAGATTGGGTTTGACCAAGCTGTGTAAGAATACTTCTTCTGTGGAATGCTAGGCTCTGTACGAGAGTTTCCCTGCATTTGATGGGCTTAGGCAACAGGTTCGAAGCTCCTCGTCCTCGCCGATTTGCTGAGCCACGGATTTCCAGAGGCTGGGGAAACGGAGCTTGAAAGACTTGCAATGTTCGCATTATACGAGTGTGTATAGGAAAGAGGACAATGACGTTGTTGGGGCATATGGAATTCGGCTCTCCTTCTCTATTCCGGATCGTGGGCTGGACCTCAGACTCTATGATGAATGCCAGAGGCCTGATGTGGACTGCGGGATTGCGCTAAGATGCATATGTTACCCCAATGAATGCAGTAATCTTGCCCACGCTCGACATTTTGATTTTTTTTTGAAGGGTTGATTTCTAAAACATGAATTCTCATGGTTGATAAGCAATGGGAGTAGCATTTTATTTTTATCAAACATTTGGTTGAATAATTACGCTTCAACCTTGCAACTAAAACTCTGTATTTGAGTTTTCATACCAATGATTTTTTTCAGACAAACAAGACCCATTTTATCTTTTACAATTCTCAATGGAACCTTAAACTTCCATTGCAATTTCAATTTGCTGTTTCAACAATCATACCTGAAATTGTTTGAGATTTTGTAGTGAAAAGTATACTGTTAGCTTAATAGCTAATAGATAGGAAGGGATTATGAAGTTTATCAATGTAGTACTGTTAAAGCAGGATTATTCACAATTTTCCAGATTCAAATTTTAGATCCCGAGCAAGTGAAAGATTGGGTTTGACCAAAACCAGCACAATCTATTACTGTTTATGGAAGAAGCCAGTTTGGGGTATAGCTTTAGGAATAATGGCTTAAGAGGTTCCCTCCGGAGTCCACACCTCCGTTGCATGATGAATATAGTGCGTCTTTGCTGGATATTTGCAAGAACGGTGTTTGAAGAGTGCCTTGGGTTGTTAGGACAGACCGGAGTGAATGTAAGTGCCACACCGTGGTGATGGAAACATTGTAAGAAAATAGTGTGGACCTCCCCTGCCACAGCGAAATAAAATGTTGGTTCTGGAGCTTCAGCCCTGCACTCCCCAGCTGAAAACGTAAATGCATCAAATCTTCTTATAATTATACAATTATCATTATTATTTGTTTGCATACTAACACAAATTTTGTTGGATTCAATATACTTACGGTTTCCCAAAAAATGTCTATTATTTTCCTGTGAGTCCCCTGCCCCACCTCCAAAATAATGTTGTTCTAGGGATGCTGAAGACTTCCATTATGGGTCTTGAAAACCTTCTATTGTGAAATTTCTAAGCCTGATCTACCATTGTGAAATTTCTAAGCCTTTCTTTGCAGAAGCCTATGACCTGTGAAATTCCACAAATCTAACTTCAAATTTTAACTTTTTGCAACACTGCATACTTCAACTGCAACATTGCAAATACTCAAACTCCATTATTATGACATTTTGTGTAGTCCCTATGGAGAACATCTTCCCTCCAACTCATTGAAGAGTGGCTCATACAAAAATGGCCAAAAAGTGGCCAAATGGAATTCGGCTCTCCTTCTCTGTTCTGGATCATGGGCTGGACCTCAGACTCTGTGATGAATGCCAGAGGCCTGATGGGGACTGCGGGATCGTGCTAAGATGCATATGTTATCCCAATGAATGCAGTAATCTTGCCCACTCTCGACATTTTGTTTTTTTTTTTTTGAAGAATTGATTTCTAAAACATGAATTCTCATGGTTGATAAGCAATGGGAGTAGTTTCAGGCATTTTATTTTTATCAAACATTTGGTTGAATAATTATGCTTCAACCTGGAAATTAAAACTCTGTATTTGAGTTTTCATACCCATGATTTGTTTCAGACAAACAAGACTCGTTTTATCTTTTACAGTTCTCAATGTAACCTTAAACTGCCTTTGCAATTTCAATTTGTTGTTTCAGCAATCATACCTGAAATTTTTTGAGATTTTTTAGTGAAAAGTATACTGTTAGCTTAATAGCTAATAGGTAGGAAGGGGCTTATGAAGTTTATCAATGTAGTACTGTTAAAGCAGGATAATTCACAATTTTCCAGATTCAAATTTCAGATCCCGAGCAAGTGAAAGATTGGGTTTGACCAAAACCAGCACAATCTATTACTGTTTATGGAAGAAGCCAGTTTGGGGCATAGTTTTAGAAATACTGGCTTAAGAGGTTCCCTCCAAAGTCCACACGTTTGTTGCATGATGAATATAGTGCGTCTTTGCTGGATATTTGCAAGAAAGGTGTTTCAAGAGTGCCTTAAGTTGTTAGGATAGACCGGAGTGAATGTAAGTGCCACACCGTGGTGATGGAAACATTGTAAGAAATAGTGTGGACCTCCATGGCCACAGTGAAATAAAATGTTGGTTTTGGAGCTTTAGCCCTGCACTCCCCAGCTGAAAAATATCCATGTTAGACTACACCCTTATTCATCTATTCTTTTTACCTAGCCTTTGATGATGATAAGCAATGTTGAATTGGAAATGTGTATCACAACATTGCCAAAAGTGGCTCAATATTTTCTAGATGTTTTATAGGTGATAGAGTAAGGCATTGTTTGGTATATGTTTTAGAGGTGATAGAGCAAGGCACTGTTTGGTATATGTTTTAGAGCTGATAGAGAAAATCATTGTTTGGTAGATGTTTTATAGGTGATAGAGTAAGGCATTGTTTGGTATATGTTTTAGAGGTGATAGAGCAAGGCACTGTTTGGTATATGTTTTAGAGCTGATAGAGAAAATCACTGTTTGGTAGATGTTTTAGAGGTGATAGAGCAAGGCATTACATATAAGCTACTTTAAGAAGAGTTTTTCAATATGAAATACAGCTCCATTTTGTTATGAAATGCATTGTTAGATGGACATTTAAGATCAACAAGTATATTGTCGTTAACTCTTAGGGCTTAGTAAACCAGTACAAAACCATCTTTATGTTTATAGGATTTTCCATGCATGGAAGCAACCTTAGTCCTTAATACACTTACTTTTTTTGCTACTTCTTTCATTGTCTTTGGTGGTTTCACTGTCTTTGGTGGTATCTTGCTAGAAAATCCTTACATAAATTCCAATATATGTTCTCTAAAGCAATATAAAATTCTCTCAAATGCAAGACATGA
>APFE030085230.1:1699-18402 GCA_000404065.3 Pinus taeda
CAGCAAACCCAAGAAATTTTGAGAATTTTGAGGCATTTTTGACATTTTTGGGAATTTTACAAGTTTTGGCCATTCGAGTGGTCTCACCCCTTACGAGACCAATCGTGGGGACAGCTCGGAATGGGGAAAACTCTACATTTTTGGATTTTTCAGGCAAAGATACACTTGCATTTGGAAGGGTTTCAGATTTTATGGAGATTTTGGCTCCCAAAAGCTCAAAATGCATGCAAATTTTGACTTTCTGCCCCTTTTTTGAGTTGCAGAAAGCAGTCTTGGGAGATTTGATTTTTGAGGGATCACATCAACTCCAAATTCAGGAATTCCAGTTGGGTTGGATAGTAGACTTCCAGACCTTTCCAACGAGCTATTTTGCACCTGATTTGGACACAGGGAAGGTCCTCAAACAGAGCTGCAAAAAGGTGCGACCACTCGAGCCAGGGGTGCGACCACTCAGGCAAATTTGCCAGTTTTTGACCAGTTCGGCCAGCAAAGCACTGTTTTCACTTTGGTTAACTATTTGGACATGTAAATGATGGATTCTTGTGTAAATTTCATGAAATTAGATACTTTTACTCTTCTTTACCACTTCTAGAAGCTTCTTTGATGTAAATAGTAAATATTTAATGCATGGATAGGTTTCCTAAGTTTTAGAGGCAAGTTGTTGAGCTAGCCTATTATCTAGTGATTAATTTAGAATTAGTTGCAAAAGCTCCTAGGAAGCTGAGCTCGACCCCTAGAGGTGGGGAAAGGAGTTATATCTTCTATATTATGCCTTCTCTTACTCATTTTCATGGTTGGACTCTTGAGGGAGAAGCTCTATTGTATTTTTTTACTTGTATCTCTGCAATTTGAGGAAAAGGAAGGCCAGGGTTTTGCAGACATCATTGTGGATTCTTGTGGATCATTGTGCTGATGGTGTGTTTCCTACTTGTCATTGTAAGTGTGTTTATGTGTTCCATCTCTTATTCTATTGCTGTTTAAACAGAAGAAGTGATAAAGTTTGAATTCATGCATGCCATGCTCAGCTTTCAATTTTGTTTAAATTTTATGTTTTCCACCGTCTAGAGAGGATTCAAATTCATTGTTTGCCCTCTTTAGCTTTTCTCCTTTTCTCCTTGATCATCTCTTTCAACTAAAGGCATCAGCATAGATTCCTACCTTGCCCCAAGGAATCACCTGCAAAAACTGAGCTCAATCCCCGCACCCTGAATTGCACTCCCTCCAATTGCCACCAAAAACCCAAAAAACTCTAAAACCAATCCCCAATATCAGTTTACTAGCCTAAAATCCTTGTTCCTAATTGGTCAACTCATCCTATTGACAAAATCCATCGAGTTTTGACCCGAGAGAGCCTTCTCATACATCGTAGGGCTAGCTACGAGGTGAAATGGTTTGATGTAGCCTTGAGAGTTTGTCTATCTCAGCCTAGGTGAATTCCAAGCGCTAACACATTGTAAGGGATGTATGGGAATTGCAAGGTGTTACAGATGACCATATAATGAAGGTGACGTTGGTTAGCGCCCTGTAGCATCGCACGCTGACCTGGTATATTAAGTACTCCAACAATAACCCAAATGCGAGAGTCACAAATATCAAAGCAGGGCTAAATAGAGAATTTAGCAAGCCTAAATCTGAAGCGAAGTTTGATTCGAAAGACACTCAAGAAACCTTGATGGAAGCTAAGAAGAGCTCTGTTGATTTCTCCACTTCAGGAAGCAAAGATAAACCAAAGACGGAAATGGACCCATCTATGCTCACAATGTTCCTGGTAACCTATATGAAGTTACTACGCAACAGTAAGGCTATGAAAGGGTTACAAGAACTCGTCAACAGGTGTGCTGGGACTGTGCTAGGAGAACCGCACGTAGTTTGGAAGATTGGAAAGCATAAGACAAGGATGGGACGAGAAATGAGGCTAACTGTGTAAATTGGAGAATACGAGGTAGATCAAGTCATCCTTGATTTGGGATCGAAGGTGAATGTTCTCCTGAAACAAACATGGGAGTGAATGGGAAGACCTGTACTGCAGTGGTCTCAAATTTAGCTGACAATGGCGAACCAGTAGAAAATAATACCCATGGCACAGTTGCAGGGAATAACTGTGGATATTGAGGGAGTGAGCATGTTGGCTGATTTCGAAGCCATAAAGATTGTTGATGACAGCAATCCCTACCCCGCGCTCCTATGAATTGATTAGGCCACTAACATGAATGGGGTAATCAATCTGAACAAGTGAAAAATGATCATCGAAAAGAAGTCACTACGCATAATTATACCTCTGGACCCTGCTAAAGGATCGCGTTATACGAAGTCGATCCGTGACTATGAAAGTGGTGATTATCTAGACTGCATCTACAAGATAACAACACGAGACCAAGACTGGGTGAATCCCACCATGGATGGGAGAATTACATAGGAGCGCGAGAGTTCCTACACTTCGGATTCAAACGAAGAAGTAGAACGATGGCAGAATAAGTTACATGAAGTAACTACGCTGAACTGCAATATAATGACAAGTTCGTTGCGCTGTGTGTCAACATAAGTAGGAGATCTACCTACTTATGTTGGTCTAAATGAGGTAGATACATTCTTGGATGCATTTGAAAGGGAGGTGCTGGAAAAAGCAATGCTTCCAGGCCTTGGACTGGGTACTACGCGCTATGCCTGCAAGATGGTGGGATATGCACAAAGGAGGCTTTGATGATTGGTGCGAATGTAGGAGAATGATGTGCACACGATTTGGGAAGCCTAAAGTGCAACTGAAAGACAAGTATGATGGGAAGGATGATCCGCGCATGCATCCGACCAAGTGGACGCAGGCCTATGGAGAAAAGCCACAACCTGAGCGGGTGCACCTATTCTGTCATACCCTAGATGTTATACCAACAAACAAGTATATAGAAATAGAGCTCTGCCATGGGACAGGTGTATGGGATATCCTACGCGAGGAGTTCGTGATGACCTTTAGTTTTCAGGATGGGTGGGATAGTATTGATGAAGTGTTACAAGAGGTAAAAGTAGCCATCTTTATGACACCATAGGAACCAGTAGAATTGACTCAGCCTAAAAGGGCTACTCGGTTGAGTTGCGCGTTGGAATGTTATAATGTAACTGCTAAAGAGGAGGATGAGGATCCACAAAATATTAACATTCTAGAAATAGAAGACCACCGCGAGGTTCACGGACCACAGATTGAGAACCCTGATATAACTGCGTCAGTGAAAACTAAGCATGTAAACATTGGTATGGAGGCAGAACCTAAATTCGTGAAGATTGGAGACTACTGGGACGACGCGATGGTGGATAAGATCGCTGAATTACTCTGCAAATATCAAGACTTAAATTCGAAATACAAGGAGAAGGTCCACGTAGAACTAGACAAAATTCTTGCATCAAGCATCATTGAGCCTATGGAAGAATCGATTGGGTAAGGCCAATTGTGATACAAGAGAAGAATCAGAAGGATGATATAAGGATATGCGTGGATCTCAGAAAATTGAATGACACTTGTGTGCATGATCCATTCCCAAATCCTTTCACGGATGAAGTGTTGGATAATGTAGGAGGTCAGGAAGCATATTCTTTCACTAATGGTTCTCGGGGTACCACTAGATCAAAATTGCACCAAAGGATAGGAGTAAGACAACCTTCGCGAATGAGTGGGATTACTTTCAATATATTGTCATGCCATTTGGATTGAAGAATTCCCATGCTATCTTTTCACGCGTGGTTGTTGTGGCATTCAGGGAATACATTCATAAGTTCTTGGAGGTCTATTTTGATGACTGGACTGTATTTGGGCTGGTTAGGTGCCATGTAGCAAACTTGCACTTAATCCTGGATACCTACCGAAGATACCAAGTTGCACTCAACTTCAAGAAGTGTTTGTTCCTCATTCCTTTCTGGAACCTATTAGGGCCTGTGGTTTGTAAAAAGGGGCTGATGGTAGACCCCGTGAAGATCATAGTGATTCTGAACTTGGAAGCGCCAATAAGTGTGAAACAGTTGCGCGCCACTCTGGGACATACGGGATATTACAGAAATTTTATCAAAGGCTATGCCTAGATCACCGCGCCGATGGAAAATTTGTTGAAGAAGGATGTCACGTTCTGCTGGAACGATGACTATAAGAAAAGCCTGGATATACTGAAAGAAAAGATGGTTACTGCACCGATTCTAGTCTTCCCAAACTGGAAGAAAGATTTCCATGTACATGTCGACGCGTCGTGTATAGTGCTGGGGGCAGTACTGACTCAGGATGGTGGAGAAGGCTTGGATCACCCTATCGCATTCGCAAGCCACAGATTATCCAAAGCCGAGAAGAACTATTCCACCACTGAGCATGTGGGACTAGCTATGGTATATGTGCTCCAAAAGTATTGAAACTACTTGCTAGGAGGCCACTTTAAGATGTATATAGATCACTCCTTGCTAAAGTACCTGGTCAATAAGCCTGTGTTGGGGGGGTGCATTTGCAAATGGCTTTTATTTTTCCAAGAATATCATTTTGAAGATATAATTCACTTTCTAACAACTAGAATTGCGTCGAAAGAATACTCTGTCCAGCAGAAGAAGGAATTAGTGGTGCGCATGATAGATTTCTCTATCATAGTTGGGCATCTGTGTAGGTTTTAACCCTGTACAGAAATTACCTGCATACGAATTCTAAATCACAGGAAAAATAAAAATGTGAGAGCATAACACATAAAACACATATACACAGAGATTTCCCACTGGATCTACCGAGACTACCAGCTTGATTTTTCATTATGTTCCTTTCAATGTTACAATACATATTTATACATGCCGAAGCATCCAATACCATGGACCGAAAAAACATCACGTCCAATACCATGGACCAAAAAAACCATCGATCCAATACCATGGACCGAAAACCATCGCGTCCAAAAAAAATGTGCGAAAATCATGCACAAAACCATAGGTGGGTCCGTCCAACCTAACATAGGGTCCAAAACCAAAATTTTCCGGGGCGCCCCGGACCCCATAAAGTGGGGTTACGGGTACCCCTCAAACCCCCTGTTAACTATGTGGAAAGAATATAACACAACCCAACACCCTAAATCTAGGGAGAAATAAACCCTCAGTGTAGATTTCACATTTTATAATCTATTCTAGTAAATCTGTTGTGATGACTTGTCCAATGAAATATCCATGGTAGTTTACAGATCATATTGGTATCAGATCAGGTTTCGTTGGGGATATTATGGGGAGTTGCAAGGGATCCAAATTGGTCAAGCCAAAAGCCACAAAACTCCAGTTGTGTGTGACGAGTTTATGAATAACCCTCATGATCATGTAGAGGATAGGTTTGTACCCCTGGAAATAGAAGTTGTATATATAAACCATAATGTGAGCATCCTCATGGAGGGATTGGATAATAAGCTTGGGTTATTCATAGAAGATAATGGTTCTAACGTAGAGGTCTGATTAGAGGGGAGATTAGGAGACCGGGAAAAAACATACAAGGAGTTGAAGAAAGAACCTGAAAAAAATCAACCTAGTTCGAGTGCCATGAACCATTCACAATCCCTATTCAAAAATGGAAGCAAAGGTCAACATCAAGTTGTATAAATGTGATATTGACACTCTAAAGCTAAATCAATGGTTGCAACAATTAGAAATTTATTTTAGTGTTCATAATATAGTGAGGAATGAAAGATTTTATTTGCTCGATTGAAATTAGACGACCATGCCTTGACTTGGTGAGAAAGCCACACAGAGACCTTGAAGTTGGAGGGAGATCCTCTAATGACTAAGTGGGAGGATTTCAAAACCCACATAAAGTCTCAATTTTACCCTATCGGGTATGTAGAGGACCAATGGATCTAATGGAATTACTTTAGATAGAAGCAAAGGGCAGAGTGTAGAAGAGTACACCACCAAATTTAGAAAAATAATAATAATATAATATAATAAAATAATAATTAAAATAGTGAAAACTAATAGGATAATGGCCGACCTAATTTCTTATATCTTTATTTAATAACCTATATAATCTATATATATTATATATATTATACCCTAAATATAGCTCATGGATACATCATTAATATCTATTGATGCATCCCTTGATGATGGACTCACTTGGTAGTTCAAAATGTTGGGTTCACAAAACTCTATAAAAAGGCATTCCTCCTCTATCTAAAAGATGTCCATAATGTCAGTTATATCCCTAGAGAACCTAGACGTACTCATAAAAAATATGGGGGGTTTACACAACCATCTATAGAAGTAAGTGGTGTTTTTCAAACCTAGATCAATGGACAAGGATTGTGTACAAGAACAATACCAAGAGAATAGAGGCCAAAAGAAAGGGAATTATAGTGGGTCAAAGAAGAAGGAGCACCAAGGCGCTTCTAAAGAGGGGAAGAAGAAGTTGAAATGGGTAAGGAAAAGAAGATAATAGCCAAAACAAACTAGTGCAAATATCTTATCAACCACTGTAACATCTACGATCACACAGAGGAGAAGTGATGGAAGTTGCATCAAGAGCTTAACCCGAAGATCAAAAAGAAAAATAATAAGAATAAGAATCTCATGGCCATTGATTCGAGAAACAATGTGGGAAAAAAATCACACATGGATGAGAAGATTATTTGTACATTAGTGTAGAAGGAGGTGAACCTAGTTAGCCACCACCAACAAGAAGAGAATGAAAAGACCAGACTCTTCCACATAAAGATACAAATCAAGAAGAAAAATCTCAAGATCATAGACAAATATCACTACAACATAGTTGGTCAATAATTTGGGATTGAAAGTTCATGATCATCCAAGCTCATATCCATTGGGATGGGTAAATTAGGATGCATAAATAAAGGTAATCGAATAGTGCAATTTTAGATTTTCTATTACTGCTAATTTCATTGATGAAGTAGAATTAGATGTAGTTCCCCTTGATGTATGTGGGGCGGTGTTTGGAAGTCCCTATATGCATATGCAAGATGCATTCTTCATGTAGAGAGCCAACTGGTATCCCCACATTAAGGATGGGTGATTCACCATCAACACACACAAGAGAAAGCCTAAAATTTCACTAAAAAGTGACAACCAAGCCAAGAAGTCGATCAGTCTGGCAATGAGTATGTGTTACTATTTTTAAGAGAAAATCAATCTATAAAAGAGTCAGTGACATGTTTTCACTTGGAAAATCATGCTTTTGATCAAAAACTCTAGAAATAGCAATTTCCTTGCCACACTCACAAATCAGTAACCATGATTCATGTTTTCACTTCAAGGTGTGGGACATATCATTTCTTTTGCTTCATAGCTAGTCTCTTCAACATCATAACTCCTATCCTCGAAAATGCAAAAATAACCTTATGAAATTGTAAACTTTGATTTAATATAAGTATCGAGGAAATATGAACCTTAATCATATTATAAATTGCTTTAAAGATCATCATATAAAATAAAAATTATTTAATTATTTTTATGTTTCAAAAAACAAATCCACCTAAAAATATCACTTTTATTAACCACTTATATTTTGTAAAAACTTAATATTAAGAAATTACTAAATAATCTTGAAACCTTCTATATCTAATCTCATATGACCATGATCCCTTAATAATCTATGTTAAGGTGAGAACAAGAATCTTAATATTAAAGAAATGTCATTAAGAATCTTAATATTAAAGAAATGTCATTTTCCTTGTCACAAATTAGTAACCAAGATACATGTTAGCTAATCTCATATGACCATGATCCCTTAATAATCTATGTTAAGGTGAGAACAAGAATCTTAATATTAAAGAAATGTCATTTTCCTTGTCACACTTGTCACAAATTTGTAACCAAGATACATATTTTCACTTGGAGGTGTGGGAGTTCTCAATTTTTGTTTTGTTTCCTAACTAGTCTCTTCAACAACATAACTTGCATTCTCTAAAATGTAAAAATAACCTAATCAATTCTAACTTCATTATAAGATTGTAAATTTTTAATTTAAATATATATATATTATATATATATATAATATATATATATATTATATATTATATATATATTTATATATATATCAATTTCATTAATTAACATTTATAAATTTATGAGATGCAATTTAATTAAAGATATAATCCATCATATTCAAGATTCAAATCCTTGAAAAAATCAAATTATATATATAATTTTTAAACCTTTCTTATTTAAGGAAAAAGGGACGGACAAGCTAGCTATTTAAAACACACACAAGTCCAAGAAAACTTATATCTGCAAAAGACAAATGAATAATCAATGATAGTTAGTAAGATAGCAATGGAATCCTCGTAAACCTAGTGATATTTTAACAACTCATAACATGGCAATGGACCCTTCGTCAGAGCACGAGGTGGCTAGTGTGTTAAACCAGTCAGAGCACGAGGTGGCTAGTGTGTTAGCAATGGACTCTTCGAAAACCTAGTGATCTTTTAATATGTTAAACCTGTCAGAGGACGAGGTGACTATTTCACCTAACTCTAATTTTATTCTTCGATTATTTGACAATCACAGATGATGATGGTAAGTATGTGAGAGACTTGGAAGGAGCGAAGAAGAGGCTTGACCATTGGTGGACGCAGATAAATATATGTTTTAGTTTTTGTCGATCACAAGTGTCAAACATGCCTCGGCTTGGTTCACATGTATTTTAAGATATCACTGGAAAGTTAGGTGAAAACCATGCATAGTAATGATTGAGAACATGTGGTTAGCCATTACTGGAATTTAATATTAAAATTGGTCCTTGTCTCATAAAAAAGAGGATCTCATATTGTGGCCTTAAAATTAGATTAATATCAATATTATTATTAGAAACATGCATATAATGGAGTGTGTGAAAAAGTATAGCTCATATGATGGAGGATAAACCAGGGGTTACAATCTTACTAAGAACAAAGAGGCCCGCTAGCAGGCATTAATTATTTGTAGAAACTAGCTCTCCATATTGGAAGAAGACATCAAGAACCTAAAGCAACAAAACGAGTTAGAAAAGTTGTACAATTTGAATGCCCAACTTTTATCTTGCCTCTCACGTGCTTACTATTGATAGGGTGGCTTTGGAGGGCCTACCATTAGACCTTTTTAGGGGTTGCAGGCCTCCTAATTTCAACTCCAATCCTTTAGGTTGGATTATAAGAAGTGGAGTGTATGACTATGGTGGAAATGACTATGGGCATAGCATTAGAATTTTTCATGGGTTGGAGGTCTCCTGATTTCAGTTCCAACTCATGAAAATGACTAAGGTTCTTAATAAATTATATTGAATACTTTGTAGCCAATATACTTTAAGGAAGAAACCTAGTCTAGATAAATCCTCTAGTTGTAAGAATCAAAATTGTTGGTTGTAAAAGGGAATCAAGTTAGTTTGTGAGTCATTTTTTCCTCAATTTTGTTGTTATAAAATTACAAAAAAAAAGCCTTGTTAAATAAATTCTTCTAGGGCATACAAACTTATTAAATTTGAGCTATAAAAATGCAGTGCTCACTTTGAAATCTCAACCAATGCTTCCATTATCATGATAATGCTTTGTTCCATCATGATTCTCGTTGTTGGAATTTATTTCTCAATGACTTTGCCTCAATGCGTCACTAATCTACTTAAAGCTAAGTTTGATGGGGTTGTAATTTTATCCTTCTATAGGGTTCACTAGATCTAAATGATCATGATGTACATGTAAACGAAACATCACTAGTAGAAAAGCTAAAAGCACCAACAATTGGAAACTACTTTGGAGGGGAAACTTCAAAGAAACTTATAAGTTATGTCTACAATTGTGGAGGTGTGTTGGCCCTAGTAGCATTTCAAACATTGCATAACCTTTGTTCTTAACCACATAACACTTGTCAAGGATAATAAATATTTGATTATACTACGATTATACTATGTAGGAGCTACCACATCCAACCAATTATGCCATGCAAGAGTTGTTGATGTAGGATTTTCGAGTTTATTAAGTCTCAAGCAAAAACCACAAATATCATAAAAATATATGTGGACATTTATCAAAATGAAAGATCAAGTCATAGAAGTAGCCTTAGCTTAATTCGAAAAACATTCATGGTATTTATAATTATCCACTCAAATTAAACTTTACCACTATTGTCTTCATAATACGAAAATATAATAATTCATAGGTAATGATTTTTCTCATGTGATAATTTCTTTTACTATGATCAATTAGGCTTCCAAGGACTCTCCATGACATGCTTCCATGTTTCAATTTTCTTACTCTAATCATTCATTCTTTAGTTTATTTGATGCAGGAGCATTCAGCCCAAGGAAAATCATTGTAAATAGTAGATATAGGGGGTCATGCATTTTTGGAATTAGTTTCCTAAGTTCCAAGTTAGTTTAATATTTAGGCTTTTAAGTGTGATTTAATTAGATATTCTAAAAATAAATAAATGAGAACATAGGAACTAGGGAGAGCTTTTAGGCATAAAAGGAATGGATGTGGATCATTAAGTGATAAGGATACTTTTCTATTTTAAACAGGGAAAAGATGGAATAAAACCTCAAGAGACTTTTTGTCATATATATGCATTGCATGTAGAGCTTTAGAGCTTTTATTTGAGTGATTTTAGGATTTTTGTTGAGAAGTTGAAGGGATTGAACTTAGATTAGATCATTCTAAATTTTATAAATTATCAAGCCTAAAGAGCATTAAAAATCAGAGGGGGAGAAAGCATGAGATTGAAAGTAGGCTTGAATAGCCAATGCTGTAAGCCTCTGGCAAGTTTGTAGTGGGTCATCTATTTCGAATATCCGGACAAGACTAAAGTTGTAAGTAATTTTATGTGTTTCAGATTATATACATTGGCTGATTGATCATGATATGTATTTATGTAAAATGTATATATGTGATTGAGATATTGATCGTTGGAAAGATCGATGTATATCGAAATCGATTAAGCATTTGCAGAAGTGTTGAATTGGTGTTTGCTGTATGTAGAGCTGAATTTGTGAATGATGCCTTTGATAAGCCATTACCATTAATAATGATTGTGTTCAATGTGTTGCGTTATGGTTTGTATTTTACATTGAGTTGAAACCCAGATTTGAATTCAACTTAGCAAAAATGAAATCCAGGTTGAATTCTTATGTTAATCTGAATAGTCTTATGGTAAGCCTCAGGCACAGAAGATCTGGCAAGAGGGCGCTGGATGGTGTTTCAAACTCTGTTTTGGAATTCAATTAAATACAATTTAAACTGTTGTGAGGTTCTGAACAAACCTGTGATGAGAGGTGCTAAATTTATTTAATACACTGTTATTATGAATTCATGTTATGCTCTGGATCGATATCCCATAAGTAACCTTTAAGGAATGGTTGGTTAATACATAGAATTGTAGGATTAAAAAAAACCCGTGTTAAGAGATGCTGGTTGGTTCGAAGGAAGATCCTCTCCGTCCACAAAACATAAATGTATGAAGTATATTTCCCTCCGCGTTGAAGCTAGAACACAACAATGGTCACTCACTATATGATCAAATAGTATTTTACGTGTAATGCAAAAGTATCGAGATAGGTATGACAAGGCAATAGAGAAGTTATCCAACTGGCACTCCTTGCGAAGCTGTTTTCTTTGCCTAAGTGGTTTTAATGGGTGGTATTTCGAGGTTAGGTGGAGGATTCATTCGTTCATAATTCACGTCCTGTGGAATCAACCTTTAGTCTCTATAAGCCCAGAAACCACTACGATACTGAGACATTGACCACTATTAGTAAAGGGTTCACTGCAAGTGGAAACCGGATGCAGGTTTGAGTTTTAAGGGCGCACCTAAATATTGAGGTGATAAGATTTGGGAGCGTGGTTAAAGAAACAAACAAGTTTCAAGTTTGGCTTGAATTGTGATGTAGAGGTATTAAACACACTGGCGCATTTGTTTTATGAATTTTAAAAGCCCTATGAAATGGAGATAAGGAATAGTAATTATTGAATGAAAGATTGTGAATCGAATGGAAGTTCTTAGAACATGCAGATGTGTGGAATTTGCCAGACATTGATTTTTTGATTTGTGTAATAGTTGAGATGCATTCTCATATGCACAGATTTTAAAAATCCTGGTTATTGCAGGCCTACCCTGCATCAGGTGGTATCAGAGCTAGAATACTCTGTTGAAGATATTTGTTTTGTTTTGTTTTGTTTTTGTTTTTTGTTTTTTTGTTTTTTTGTTTTTTTGTTTTGTTTTTTGTTTTGTTTTTGTTTTGTTTTGTTTTGTTTTGTTTTGTTTTTTTTTTTTTTTTTTTTTTTGTTTTTTTTTCGTTTTTTGTTTTGTTTTTTTGTTTTTTTTTGTTTTTTTCTCTGAATGAGAACATAAGGTTTTTTCGAAAACTAAAGTGTGTTTTTGAATCTGTGACGAATGATGGAAAGGAAGATCAGATTTTAAATCTGATATGCAGCATACACAATTGCAAGTGAACAAGATTGCAGAAGTGGAAAGAAGACAAGATCATGCAGGATCTTAAAGGTGAGATGATTTTTTGATCTAAAATTTATGATTGAAGTTTATGGTTGCAGAGAAGATGATGGCAGTGAACCTGACATTCAGCTGAAGGCTGGATAGGGAGGACAATTGCAGTGTCCTGAAGAGAAAAGTGATTTGAAGAGATAGCCTAGAGAGAGCAGAGGAGTGCTCAAGAGGTTCCAAAGGCAGTGAACCAGTAATTACCAAAAGACTGAGTGAGGAGAGCTTGGTGAGGTAAGTGGCAACAAGAGAGATTACTGTTGCAGAGGCTAGTACAACTCATGGTGAGTGAGAAACTCATGGAGAAGATGATCATGTAGGATCAGAGAAGAGGTTCAGAGAAATGCCACAGATATGAGATGACTGCAGAAGTTCGAGAAAGAGAGATTGCAGTAATAAAGGTACAATTGCAGGTACTAGAAGAATGGCTGCAAGAGCAGGAAAATTAGAATAGAAAATGGCTCTTTCCACTGAAGGGAAAGAGAGTGATTTGGCGACAATTGCAGAGGAGGTTGAAGCAAATTGTGTTTGCCTTGTTGAAAAAGGGACTTAGAGTTCTTGAGCCAGAGAGGGAATTTGAAGATTCCACACACAGATATGTTCAAAGGAAAATGTTGGAGGAAGCAGTCAAGACTAAAAAGTCTTGTGGTTTTAAAACTGATGAGTTGTGTGTGTTTGCAGGTGCAGAGGAGGTTTCCATTGGTGAAACAGAGGAGAAGATCATTGATGATTTCTTTAGTTATTGGGCAAATCCAGATCAGCTGGATAATGTAAAACCGTGTATTTTTGTAGCTGACAATTGTGATGTGATTATAGGTTTTACTGAGGAGGATGTGCAATCTTGTGAAACTGTTACAACATAAGAGGAAGTTCTTGTGGATGTTGAAGAAGAGAATCAGTCTGGAGCACAGATAAGGGAAGTAACAGTTGATACTGTTGAACATTTTGTGCAAACTGAAAGTTTATGTATGAATGCAGGTGATGATGATATGCTTCAACAATGCTACAGAGAAATTGCATTGTTGGAATACTTGTTGGAGAATCCAGAGTACGACAGGGAGATTGCAGAAGAAAGAGTTCAGTACAGTGAACGAGAGCAGAACGACATCTTGGAGACAGATGGAAAGAAGGCGAGACTAGCTGATAATCTCATGATGAACGCAAATCAGCATACTGATGTGCTGACAAAGGAGTTGGGAAGGAACTTAGAGCAACATACTGAAGTGTTGCCAGGGAAAGCTGAGGAGAAAGCCAGTGAAGATTTGCTGAGTCCTGAAGAAAATTTTGGAGTTGATACAGTAGTACAAGATGAAGCTACAATATTTGCAAAACTTGATTGAATTGCTAGAATCAACCAAGATGATAATGGACAATTACTGAAGATGGTCGAAAGAGAAGATGGAGATTATACTGGAGTTAATTTGCAGCATGTTGATGAAATTTCAGACGATGAGCAAAGGAATGTTGTAGAAAGACAGGAAGTTTGGGAGGCCGCAACATCCATAGTGACAACTAGAGAAACATGTGGGGCGACATTTATGGTGGCAGCTGAGGCAACATTGACAACAACAATATCTATGGGGGCACTGAAGCCTTATGTTTTTTATTCTAACAATTGTTTTGTGAGTACAGGTCTTATTGAAGATGCTGGAGAAAGTCTGTTAGACAAAGAAATTGAACTGATGAGGCAGATGATGATGAAAGTATCCTGGAAGAGGCCAGCAACGATAAAACAAAAGGGTAGCAGCAAAAGAAAGACAACAGAAGATTACGAGAGCACAACCAGTAGAGTGATGCAACAAAAAGTGTGGAAACCTGGAGAAAGGCAGCGAGCAATAGCACATGATGACTTGCAGAACAAAGTGTGGGATCCAGGAAAACCAAGACCAGAAGACACATGATCAGGAGATCACGAATATTTTCTACCTTGGGAGTCTGATGCAGGGGCATTTAGCCCAAGGGAAATCATTGTAAATAGTAGATATAGGGGGTCATGCATTTTTGGAATTAGTTTCCTAAGTTCCAAGTCAGTTTAATATTTAGGCTCTTAAGTGTGATTTAATTAGATATTCTCAAAATAAATAAATGAGAACATAGGAACTAGGGAGAGCTTTTAGGCATAAAAGGAATGGATGTGGATCATTAAGTGATAAGGGGGCTTTTCTATTTTAAACAGGGAAAATATGGAATAAAGCCTCAAGAGGCTTTTTGTCATATGTATGCATTGCATGTAGAGCTTTAGAGCTTTTATTTGAGTGATTTTAGGATTTTTGTTGAGAAGTTGAGGGGATTAAACTTAGATTAGATCATTCTAAATTTTATAAATTATCAAGCCTAAAGAGCATTAAAAATCAGAGGAGGAGAAAGCGTGAGATTGAGAGTAGGCTTGAATAGCCAAGGCTGTAAGCCTCTGGTAAGTTTGTAGAGGGTCATCTATTCCGAATATCCAGACAATACTAAAATTGTAAGTAATTTTATGTGTTTCAGATTATATACATTGGCTGATTGATCGTGATATGTATTTCTGTAAAATGTATATATGTGATTGAGATATTGATCGTTGGAAAGATCGATGTATATCGAAATCGATTAAGCATTTGCAGAAGTGTTGAATTGGTGTTTGCTGTATGTAGAGCTGAATTTGTGAATGATGCCTTCGATAAGCCATTACCATTAATAGTGATTGTGTTCAATGCGTTGCGTTATGGTTTGTATTTTACATTGAGTTGAAACGCAGATTTGAATTCAACTTAGCAAAAACAAAATCCAGGTTGAATTCTTATGTTAATCTGAATAGTCTTATGATAAGCCTCAGGTGCAGAAGATCTGGCAAGAGGGCGCTAGATGGTGTTTCAAACTCTGTTTTGGAATTCAATTAAATACAATTTAAACTGCTGTGAGGTTCTGAACAAACCTGTGATGAGAGGCGCTGAATTTATTTAATACACTGTTATTATGAATTCATGTTATTCTTTGGATCGATATCCCATAAGTAACCTTTAAGGAATGGTTGGTTAATACATAGAATTGCAGGATTACAAAAAACCCGTGTTAAGAGATGCTGGTTGGTTCGAAGGCAGATCCTCTCCATCCGCAAAACATAAATGTATGAAGTATATTTCCCTCCGCGTTGAAGCTAGAACACAACAGTGGTCACTCAATATACGATCAAATAGTATTCCACGTGTAATGCAGAAGTATCGAGATATGTATGACAGGGCAATAGAGAAGCTATCCAACCGGTACTCCTTGCGAAGCTGTTTTCTTTTCCTAAGTGGTTTTAATGGGCGGTATTTCGAGGTTAGGTGGAGGATTCATTCGTTCATAATTCACGTCCTGTGGAATTGACCTTTAGTCTCTATAAGCCGAGAAACCACTACGATACTGAGACATTGACCACTATTAGCAAAGGGTTAACTGCAAGTGGAAACCGGATGCAGGTTTGAGTTTTAAGGGCGCACCTAAATATTGAAGTGATAAGATTTGGGAGCGTGGTTAAAGAAACAAAAAAGTTTCAAGTTTGGCTTAAATTTTGATGTAGAGGTATTAAACACACTGACACATTTGTTTTATGACTTTTAAAAGCCCTATGAAATGGAGATAAAGTATAGTAATTATTGAATGAAAGATTGTGAATCGAATGGAAGTTCTTAGAACATGCATATGTGTGGAATTTGCCGGACATTGATTTTTTGATTTGGGTAATAGTTGAGATGCATTCTCATATGCACAGATTTTAAAGATCCTGGTTATTGCAGGCCTACCCTGCATCATTATTCTTAGGAACTTTACATACTTCCCTACTAGGTTTCAATTTTCCATTCTCTATATAGGGCAATCATGGTGAGTATGTTGACAAGGCTAGTAGGCAATTTAAATACAAAGAATTGAATTTATGTAGTAGTTGACAAATATTTAGGATAAAGAGTATTATATTGAGTATAATGCAAAATTGATAGTGGTGGTAAGGTGACTAGTCGATGAGTAGTTGGCTAGGCACTGGACACTTAGTGGACTTAGATAATGTGAATGTGTAGTGTCATCCTTGAATTCATTACTTGCAATAATATCAATATCGACTGTACTGATTGCAATAGTGTTAGAGTCTCTCATTTAATTAATTATGAATGATCTCACAGTAATAAAAAATATATGAGACATTAACTGTGGTATATGACATAATTAAGTTCCACCTCATGTTAAACCATTCATTCATTTTCCATCTCAGATGAAAC
>APFE030085244.1:0-14420 GCA_000404065.3 Pinus taeda
TTTCCTTTCTTGAAATTTTCTTGTTTTTATATTTTTTTTAGAAATTGGCTACCTAATTTCACTTCCCCGGCAACGGCGCCAAAAATGTTTGGTCAATTTAGTGATGTCTAAATTGCATCTTTTAAATGTAAACCCGGGGCTCGTAAGCTGATGAAGAGAGGTGTACTATATGTACTTAGGCAACTATTTCTTAAGCTTTTGTCGTTTTTAACTTTTTAAGTTTGTTTTCAAGTATATCTCTCCTAATATGATGTTATGGAAATGAAATAAAATGAGTGAAGTGTGTGAGATTGTGATGAGCTTTTTACAACTTAAAAGTATTCTACAAGAAAGCTTGAAATGAAATCAACTCTTAAAGGAAAATAAAGGCATCAAATAAAAGACTAATGACATTGGCCCAGTATCTCTGCTGCTGCAAGAAAATGAAAATTAAATCTATGTCAAATAACAACTAAGCAATGTGAAACTAAAGTAAATCTACATAAGAGAAAGACTAGTCACAAATACTTTAACTTTTCCTTAACCTCTTGCCTTTTAACTGAATATATCATTTGAGAGACAATTAAAAATAAGCCAAGCAATTGTGAGTTCTTGAACAACTAAACCAAGCTGTGCTAAGTGATATTTTGGTCCTCAATAAAGATATTAAATTATGAAGAAGGAACCATCAATAGATAAACAACTTGATGTCTAAAAACATAAAGCAAATATGCAAATTGACTAAGTGATAGTAAGGAAATAAAGGCTGCAAAACAAAGAAGTCAGCAACATAGACAAGATGATCACAAGTGTCACTAGTTGTGAAAAAGAAAAGAAGAAACTGTCCCGGCACGCCTAAGAAACCTGCATAACACACTGATCAGTCATGAAAAAGTGCAGAAATGTAAACAAGCAGAATTCGAAATGTATATACAGCTATCAAAACACAGC
Organism: Pinus taeda; assembly: GCA_000404065.3. NCBI lineage: Eukaryota > Viridiplantae > Streptophyta > Pinopsida > Pinales > Pinaceae > Pinus > Pinus taeda. The sequence continues at coordinate 931 of APFE030085244.1, forward strand.
AATCAAAGGCATTATATACATGAAATAAGAAAACGAAATGCAGGAAATTAAAAGGTACTGTACCGGCCTTTAGTAAACAGGGGCCCTCTGCCTACTCCAGCCGGTTCAAAGATCAATTACACGTGCAAATGGAAAAAAAATAGTCTTCTCATATATTATGCATCAAAATATAAAGTACAGTGGGAGTTCAAAAGTACATAACATTAGCTAACAACTAACTATCCAGCGTTCAAAGACACTTTATTTATAACAGAGGAAAGCAAACTAACTTAACGAAATCTAAGCAATTCAAACAGCTGTGTAAAAACACGTAGTCTTGCTGCGTCCTCGGATTTAGGCAACGATCGTTGTGGGCATTCAATCCGCTGTTGGATTTATGTTTCCCACTATCTTCATGACTGAGGACGATGCCACCTGTTCTTCACGTGCTCTAAAACAGAACACGCAGAGTCGTGCCACCGCCACATGACCTCTGGTTGACCGAAGTTCCTCCTCGTTGACCACCGGGTTTCTGATGACTGGTTTGGGTGATCTGGAAGGACACACACCATGTCCTTGGTTCCACGAACTTGCCCATGTGGCTCTTCTTCCCGGAGGACACCTAGAACATAGCATTTAATAAAACAGCTGCGGAATCCGGGGTTGGCTGCGGAAACCGGGATCAGCTGTGGAAACCCTGTGTGAGCTGCGGAAACGCAGCACTTTGAACCAAAATTCTAAACCAACACAGTCATTAGCATAATTAGAAAACCATGTAAAAAGTCCTAAAATACAATGATTTGAGCAATTTGATGGAGGGAATGAGTGGCAAAAGAAGGAAATGAATAGGAAAAGGAGGCTGAGTGGATGTATAAAGAAGTGTAGGTTTGAGGCTCAACAGTATCTTAGCTTCTTTTTACCCTTCAAGTCCTCATCATCCCATAACATGTCGTTAAAATTGGAGGTAATAATTTCTTTAACACTATCCTTGCTTCCCATTATGATCTCCTCCTTAATCCCCCAATGGTTGAGCCAAGACTAGGCATCCTTATGCCACCCACGCTTGAGACAAAGGTGGGGGTTTTGGCTAAAGTTAGAAGAAATTTTTGGGAGCCTCTTGGATTCCATGTTGTAAAGCTTCTTCTTATACATCACATATCTAAACATAGTCATACTTTCAATGGGGGACAAACCAACTTCGATCAACAGAATACAATAGGGATTATTTCCCTTGATCTTGAGGTTGTAGGTTATGAATTTATTTTGAATCATCTCAATATTTCTCCACAAATCTCTAGATATACTGCAACCCCAAACTTCCCATCTGCATAAGACAACAGGGGTGACGAAGGACTCAAAGAGGAACCTTTTTTTACTCCAAATGCAAATATCAACTAGATTACAATTGTTTTCAAGCTCATAATAACATTTCTAGCCTCCAATAATACTTTTCTCGATGTTGTAATTCCAGTTGAGCTAATGAGGAAACTTAATACCAAAGTATTTATAAGAAGAAGCCTACTCTAAGAAATGGGTATCATAGATGAAACTACCATGAGTGATCATTTTGGATTTAATGGTCATGACTTTAGTCTTGTCGGCATTAACTGTCATACCCGTCTTGAAGAAGTAGACATAGAGAGCTTGAGAATTTTTGTCTAGGTCGTCATGTTTTTTTGTAAGAATGATATCATCAGCATAAAGGAGAAGAGTAACGATTATACCAACGAGCTCGGTGCCCTTGCAACCTGCAGTTTCTAGACACTCCTCTAGCTTATCGATGAAAATGCCAAAAAGGGCAGGGGATAGGGGACACCTTGCTTAACCTCGATATTGCATTTCATATCTTTAGACCACCCTTCATTGGTCTTAAGTTTTGCCATGACAGTCTCGTAGAGGCAGATCATAGAAATCCTCCGTTCATGACAAACCATGATCTCTTCAAGTCTCTTCCAGAGCTTATATGGAGGAACAATGTCGAAAGATTTTCTAAAGTCCAAAAAATAACATAAGAGATCGACTTTACTATTGCGATATTCCTCTACAATGATCCTGAGAGTGAAAAGATGGTCGATAGTCAAGTGATGTCTCTTAAAATCATATTTCTTCTACCATGGTTTTTGAGCCAAAGGCTAAGCTTCTTTTCCAAAATGAGCCCATATAGCTTTGCTAGGATGTGGCTAATCATAATGGTCCTATAATTAGAGGTAATTCTTTTGTCCCCATTTTTAAATATAGGAATAATAAGGCTTTGTATCAAAAGCTTAAGGAAGCCATGCTTTACAACCAAATTGAGAAGCTTGTGGAGATGAGGAATGAGGATATATCTTCCTATTTTAAAGATCTTATCTTAGTATCCTTCAATATCTTTAGCTTTCCCATTAGCGAGCTTATTAATCCCAGACTCAACGTCTTCCAGAGAAAATATATCATCCTTAATAGGAGTGTTTAAAATGGTGCTCATGGTGTCCGGAGAGTTATATAACTTCTTGAGATAGTTGTCCCACTTTTCAAAGGGTATAGAATGATTATCTTTAGTTTTACGAACAAGAACATTACGTGAAAAATTTCTGGGTGCAACTTAGAAAGGTGGAGAAGATGCTCTTATATCTTATTAATATAATATCTCTTCTTCCTTTCGATGAGGGCTATGTATATACTTATATTCTGGAGCTTAATGATTTCATTAGGAGCATCTCTGATCTCTTTCTGGCAATTTTACATTTCTCGTCATACCACGAATTGGAAGTTCTACTATTCTTCTTATATGAAGTCTCATTAGAGAACTTTCTAATGGTAGTGGAAATGGTAGTAGTAAAATGGTAATACATTTGATCAATGCTATTATTATAAGTCAGGGAGCCTAACCCCCTTTCTAAATCCCTTAAGAAAAGGTCGACATTACTTCTATCGACGTGAATGTGTCTTTTGCTTTAACCAGTCTCTTGCATGTAGGTGGTATGCATAACAAGATTGAGGGATCAAGACAAATGCTTGTCATCAGATTCAGGCTTGTACCTGCTAAGTAGCTCAAATTTTGTAATACGGTTGAGGACATGGTTGTCAAAAATCACATAATCCATGACACTACTACCCAGCCCATGGAAATAGGTCATCTAACTGGAGGAAGGCCATTGGTTAATACCATTACATATTATTAGGTCTTGTGAGCTACAAAGTTTGAGGAGCTCAGTGCCGAATAACTTATCAATCATGTCTTCAAAGTTTCTTTTGATTCTATTAGCTAAGTTACCATCTTCATCAAGACACAAGGGGTCGGGGTTAGAGTTGTTACTTAACAGAATAGCTTGGTTAGTAGTAGTTCTAGCATGAAAGTACCCAAGAAAAATGATATTGCCTTCATTCCTTAGGTTGTAGATGTCTTTTTCTAAGGTATTGAAAGGACAATTCTTATCCAAGTTGTTTTTCTTATAAGATGTAGAGTATATAGGAGCGAAATAGCAGATTGCAGGAAAGATCTTATTAATGGTAGAATCAAATATCTTGATCCAAATGTATTAATTGAAGGGGTTGATTTTATGAAGTCGGATGTGAGAGGAAACATTGTTCCTTATATAATAGGCTATACCATGAAAACCCTCTAGGAGGATTTATTATTCCAAGTCGACCAAAGAGTGAATAAGTCAAGGTGAGGGACTCTAGAATCATCATGTTCCCAAGTTTCAACTAAAAGAATAATATCAATATCACTCGATATCCAACTTAACATAGGGCCTTTACACCATGGAAAAGCACGACAATTCCAGAAGAGGATTTGGAGTGATGCTAGTCCCTATTTATCACTGATGTTTGGGACTCTATATCTAATAATAACTTTCCTATTCCTAATGATTGCCCATTTCCCTTCTTTTCTTGCCTCCTTGACCTTTTTAACTTCTTTCCTAAGTTCATCTTGGTTTTCTGGAATGAGATATTCATTTATAAAGATTTCTGATCCTTTTAGGCTTGTCGATTTCCTGAGTATATCTAATTTATGGTCATTACAGCTAACCTTGACACATATTAGTCTTTGGTTATGCTCAAATATCTTTCCTACCCTTATTTCTTTTGTGAGATAAGTTGTTTGAATTTGAGATTTTGTTTTCAGTTGTTTGTTTACTATTTCTAATGTGTCTTCATTGTTTTGTTCTTCAATACCAGCAATTATAAGGTGTAAGGCTCTTTCGTGGCACTCATTGTCGAGTACAATTAGTTTATTAATTTCTTCTTTTGTGGGTTTAATATCTAATTTATTCTCCGCGTTATTTAAGGATGAGTTATTATGTAGTTGTTCTTTCAGATTTTTAATCTCGCTTTTCAAAGTGTCATTTACTTGAACCATTGATTGTTTAGTAGGTTCTATTTCTTGAATTCTACCTTTCATTCCTTGGAGTTCAGTCTCAAGTGTGATTATTTTATTTTCTAGCGATTTTTGGTTGTTAATCAATAACGTGAAAGCATTTTCACTTAGTCAAAATAAAATAAAAAATAATAAAAAAATAACAGTATTTGCTATTAATGGGCTACTGGCCATTGTTATTAATGAGCATTTGTTGGGGTTCACGAAGAACCATCTCAATAACAGTAAGATTTGTGATGAGATTCCCATGGTTGTTGCCTTGATATGCCATGAATTTCCTGAAGGAAAAAAAATCAAGGTAGATGATATATGAATTAATGAACAAAAATAACAAATTCGACTAAATCAATAGCTTCATATAATATATCTTAGGTGTCTAAAATATAGACCTTAAAGGCTTAAAGCTCGGCTTTGTAAAATCCCACACGGGTCTCACTACAATCAATTTATTAGTGGCATGACACATTAACATACTGAAAATGAATTTAAAGTCATGGTAATAGAAAATTACCTTTGAGCAAGAGATAAATAAACAAGAAAAGGCAAAACAACCTAACAAGACGACAAAAGCTGGACGAAAGTAGTCTCCCCTCCTCCTCCTAAATTCCGAGCATCGGCAAGCATCTCGCCAAAATTAGGAAGCATTGTCTCCTGCTTGTTCTATTTTTCAACCATGGGGCATGCATGCTATTAATGGTTGGAACGCAGCACACAAAGCTCCCGATCATATGGAGGGTGCACCCTTATTCCAGTCCTTCTTCCACCCACACCATGTAAAGATGGTGTTCACATTTTTTCACCTTTTTCTCCTATCCTTTTTTGTTCAAAATTACTATTAGCTAACCCCGGTATATGGATGGCTACACACGTGTCACGAAACATCCCACCTAGGCACCCAACACCCTCCAAGAATATTCGCTCACTTTTTTCTCCTATACCCTTTCCACTGTCAAGAGACTCACTTTTAGCTCCGCGTTGAAAGAGCAAGTGACCTCGAGCACGGTGGCATCACTCACTAACTATATGGACCGCTGCAGACGTGTCACGAAACATCCCACCCCACATCAACTGTCATATTACTTACTCTTAGCTCCCTGGACAAGCATGTGACCATAAATAGTTCACACTTACTCTTAGCTCCCACCGGGAAAACATGTCAACATATGGATGGCTGCACACGTGTCACGAAACATCCCACCCACATCAACCATCATGTTACTTACTCTTAGCTCCCTGGATGAGCATGTGACCATAAAGAGTTCACACTTACTCTTAGCTCCCTCCAAGAATATTCGTTCACTTTTTTCTCCTATACCCTTTCCAATGTCAGGTCACTTACTCTTAGCTTTGCGGCAAAAGACCATGTCACCATTTTCTGGAAACCAATAAATCAAATGCTATCAGGCTTTAATTGAACAGCGGCTGTATATGCCCACCGTTCGATTTTGGCCTTAGCCAAAATCGAACGGTGGGCATATACAACTGTCATTCAATTAAAGCCCGATAGCATAGGAAATATGGCTCGCCATTATTTCTTCTCTTTTCACTGTTACCCTTTCCACTGTCATGTCACACTTACTCTTAGCTCCCCGGACGATCATGTGACCATAAAGAGGGCTGCACATAAACCTCGAGCACGGTGGACCCTTATCTCAGTCCGTCTTCCACTTGCACCCTCCAAAAGGTATTCGTTCACTCTTTCTCCATTACCTTTTCCACTGCCATGTCATTTAGCTCCACGGACAAGCATGTGACCATAAGAATGTGTGCAACCTCGAGCATGGTGGACCATTATCCCAGTCCGTCTTCCACCTACACTCTCCAAAGGATATTTGTTCACTCTTTTCTCCGTTACCTTTTCCACTACCATGTCATATATTACTCGTTTTCATTTTTATAATTATAATTTTTTTTAATCCCATGTAACTAAATAATTTAGTATTTTATCTTATATGCAAGCATAAATTATTAACAAGTGTGTAGCTAGTCCCTATCACTTAATTTAAAAATAGTTAAATTGAATAGAAAATAATAAAATTAGCAATTGTACGAGAGATGCAAAGGAACACCGAGTAAGTCTCTCACATTAGTAGAAAAAGTTAATTTTTGCAAAAAATTGGAACCCCTTAGCCGCACCCACTGGTGGGAAACCTACTGCGAGTAGAAGGATGAAAGTACGGTCTTACTATTTGTAGCCGCACCCACTTCGAATTCATTTCAGGATTCCATCAAGGAGCATTACTACCCTGTCAAAGTCTATGAGGACAAATATATAAAGTGGACCACGCTGCGGCAGGGAAGGGACCAAGATGTGTCGGAGTTCACAAACATTTTTCAAACCCTTCACACACAGTTGGGTATCAAGGACTTTCAGCTGCATTTGGTACTCAAATACCGCGGCTACCTACATAGATACATCTAGGACGGGATGGAGTTCTTCAAGATCTTCTCACTCGACACGACGTATCGATACGCTATCGAGATCGAGTAGAAGTTTAAACAAAAGAAGCGAGACTTTGGATCTGCAAATCCGAAGACCAAAAGGAAAAAGCCAAGGCGGGGTGACCCAAGACAACCCATCAAATCCACAAGAAAAGAACAACACCATAAAGTTGAGAAGGACATAGGAAAGTGGTGTGAGTTCCATAAGAGCCCCACTCACAACACAAGTGAGTGTAGGACCAAGTAGTCATTGGTGGCCGAGTTGAAGGCTTCTAAATCAGATGCATGTTTCAACCCTAAGTCAGAACCCAACAAGGGGAATGACAAAGGGAAGAAGATCATTTACGTGGAGCCCAACGCCACTGTTGCCACCACCAAGAGCCAAAGGAGTTGGAGCGTCTTCTCCACTCACAAATGTGGGTGAAGGGTTCGCCGCTGCAATTCATTGTTGACGGTGGGAGCCAAAATAATCTCATTTCAGCAAAGGTCGTGAAGTGGTTGGGCCTACTGACTACACCACACTCGTAGTCGTATAGTATCAGATGGCTTCACCAAGGACGAGATCTTCGAGCTCGCCAACAGTGCTGCCTTCCCTACACCATCAAGCCCTTTACAAATGAGGTATTGTGTGATCTTGCACCTCTTGATGTTTGTGATGTACTATTAGCCAACCATGCTTATGGAGATGACATGCTATGTATGAGTCAATGCCTTGCGCTATTATTATAACCTTGGTAATTCATTATACAAGATACTGGAGGTAGCCCCACCTACCGCCACCTCTTTGATCACTGCTAAGAAATGCAACAAGCTCATCTCCTAGACCAGGAAATTTATTTTCTATCTGGTTCTCTCCCAAAGTAAGGGGAAGATCGTTGCCACATCCATGACCCCCACGAAGGGTTCCTCCACGCAGCAGCAATAGTAGAGGGATACAGTCATCTTCTCTTCACACACAATGGTACTGTTGCACTGTCAGGTCAAGCATTCAATCAATCTGACTTCCAAAGCACCGCTACCCAACGGGCCAATCTATCACCACTCCATTTTGGAAAATTCCAAGTACAAGCAGTGACATGATCAACATCGGGTGCCACACAAGTTTCAGGTGGGTGACAAAGTCTGGTTATATCTACAGAAAGAACACCTTACAAGATCCCATTAGAAGCTTAGACCACTTCGATATGGTCAATACACCAGTACCAAGGCTGTGGGAAACAATGCTTTGGATCACAAAATTCCCCATTCCTTTGCTTACACCTAGTTTTCAATGTGGACCACCCTTGACCATGCTTCCCACAGTTACTGGACACATCAGAGGTTGTAGAACAGTGCACCAGGGACCAAGTTCAACAGAAGCATCCTCATCTCATGGAGGAACTCAATGCAATGGGGACCATTACTTCCTAAGGGGGGAGGAATGATCCAAGTGGATGTTGGTGGCCACCAACCTATCCCACGTGGACCCCCACAACTGTCTCTTTCAGTTTTTCATTTTCTTTAATTGTAGCACAATTTACTATTTTTAGCAGTTCTTCTGGAGCCGTTTTGAAGCCCTAAATGACGTTTTTTGGGAAATATGGGAGCAACATGGGTTGATAGACCGATGTCTCTCTTCCCAAAGTTGTATTCCTCTGATAGATATTTCTAACAAGCTATTGTGCACGTCAAATGGAGATCGTATGCAAAAGTTACGACCCCGGGAAGTTGATGTACCAATTTACCCGAAACAAGGCCCACAGTTTGGAGTTTCATCTCCCAGGGTTCGGTTTTTGGATGTTTAGAGTTTTCCATTGTTTCTCAACAATAAATAGGCCTTCTAGCCTCCTTGTAACATAGTTCAGAGGCATGTAGCCACCACATCTCTTCTCAGAGATAAGCTACCATCGCCCTAGCTGGTTTATTTCCATTTCTATTTGTAAGCATATTTCAGTATTTACATTAATAAAATGAAGTATTATTTCCACTGCATCTCTGTGTATATGGGTATTTCTGTATTTTTTTGCGTTTATTTTTAAATCTGGACCAGTGGTATCAGAGCGGTCTGCTTTTTCTCTGTTTTTCTTTGCATGTCCCCAATGAGGTCAGGATATAAGGAGTTAGGGCTTGAACTGGTTGAACCTTTGCAAGACTAGCCTTGCAAACCCTGACAGCCTCCCATGGCGGATGAAAAGAAAGATGAGGGGGAAAGAGATCCTATCAAAATTTTGCTCGAAGAAGGCCTCAAGCGATAAAGGAATGCGATGATGGACAACTTTGCCCAGATCCTTTGGTGGCTACCCAGAGGTGACGCATCAGCTTCCAACAGCTACTCTAGAAACACCACACCCTTTAAGGTACAAGTTAATATTGGAATCCCCATTTTCGAGGGTCAAATAGACACAGATGCCATAGATAAATGGTTAAATCTGCTAGAATGGTATTTTTTTGTTCATGATTTTTCCAGTCAGGAAAATATTATTTTCGCTCTTCTCAAAGTAGCCCCCCATGTTAAGGACTGGTGGGAAACCTACTATGAGCAGAAGGATGGAAGTACGGGCTCACTATTTTCAGCTACACCCACTTGGAATTCATTTTGGGATGCCATTAAGGAGCAGTACTACCCTGTCAAAAGCTATGAGGACAAATACATAAAGTGGACCATGCTGCTACAGGGAAGGGACCAAGATGTGCCGGAGTTCACAAAAATTTTTCATACCCTTCACACACAGTTGGGTATCAAGGACTCTGAGCTGCATTTGGTACTAAAATACCGCGACTGCCTACACAGATACATCTAGGATGAGATGGAGTTTTTGAACATCTCCTCGCTCAGCACGATGTACCGATACACTGTCAAGATCGAGGAAAAGTTTGAATAGAAGAAGCAATACTTTGGATCTGTGAATCCAAAGACCAAAGGACAAAGCCAAGGCAGGGTGACCCAAGACAACTCGTCAAAGACACAATAAAAGAACAACAACATGAAGTCAAAGAAGGACACAGGAAAGTGGTGTGAGTTCCATAAGAGCCCCACTCACAACACAAGTGAGTGTAGGACCAAGCAGTCGTTGGTTACCGAGTTGAAGGCTTCCAAATCAGATGCATGTTTCGACCCTAAGTTAGAACCTGACAAGGGGAATGACAAGGGGAAGCAAATCATTGACGTGGAGCCCAGCACCATTGTTGCCACCGCCAAGATCCAAAAGAATGAGCCTAGAGATCAAGAGGAGGGGGAGCACCTTTTCCAATCACAGATGTGGGTGAAGGGTTCGCCGCTGCAATTCATTGTTGACAGTGGGAGCCAAAAGAACCTCATTTTAGCAGAGGTCATGAAGTAGTTGGGCCTATCGACTACATCACACCCACAGCCGTATAGTATCGGGTGGCTTCACCATGGACGAGATCTCCGAGTTCGCCAACAGTGCTTCCTTCTCTACAATATCAAGCCCTTTACAGATGAGGTATAGTGTGATGTTGCACCTCTTGATGTTCGTGATGTACTATTAGGCCAACCATAATTATGGAGGCGACATGATGTGTATGAATCAAGGCCTTGCATTGTTATTATTACTTTGTCTTGCAGATATTTCTTTCTAATAGTTAGACTCCACATACCTTCTCCATAAATGCCTCTCGACAACGATTTGCACAATAACGCTCTGCCAAAAGATCGCATGTCAAGAAAGCCCCATCCGCCAAGCTTCTTTGGCAGAGAGATCTTCTCCAGCTTCGACAAGTGGATTTTACTCTGACTGGAACTTCCACCCCATATAAAATTTGCCAACAATCTATTCATCTTGTGAATAATGCTGGCAGGAAGGAAATAAATATGAGCCCAATAAACAGCTAATTGCGCTAAAACTAACTGTGATAGAATAAATCTCCCTGCCAGAGAAAGAGCCCTGTTTTCCCAGGCCGAGATTTTTTTATAGAATCTTTCCAGTACCCATTGCCAATCCGAACTAGAGTAGCCTTTGGCCTTTAATTGAAAACCCAGATATTTCAAGCCTTCTTTAATCGATTTCGAAACAATACCAAGCAGATCAACAATCCAGATTACCATTTCCATGTTTGTATCATTATGGTGAAGGGAAGATTTTCCTTTGTTAATATATAACCTAGTGGCCCTCTGGAATATATTAAGAATGTCATTGAGGCAGATCCATGAAGCCTTGCACAGCATGGCGAAGATGAGCATATCATCAACAAAAAGATTGTGTGATACATAGATATCCCTGCATATCCTAACCGGCTTGCAACGCTTTTCGGCCACGGCTTTATTGATCTGTAGACTGAGAGAGTTCATCGCCAGAATAAAAAGAAGAGGGGAGAGGGGGCACCCCTGGCAAAGCCCCCTTTCCGCTGGAAAGAAAGGAGAAGGCATTCCATTTATAAGCACCGAGTAATGGACATTTTCTACACATGACATGATCCAATTTATGGATTGAGAGTTTATACCAATCTTAGCCAGTAAACACCTCATGAATCCCCAATCCAAACAATCGTAGGCTTTCTGCAGATCGACTTTAAGAATGACCACGTCCATCTTCCTTGATATCATTGAAAACAAGCTTTCCTGAGTGATAGCAACAACATCCAAAATGTTGTGTCCCTTTAAAAAAGCATGTTGGTCCTTGGAGAGGAAAGAGGCCAACGTCGATTTCAATCTCTCCGCAATAATTTTGGAAATGATTTTGAAAGAGATATTGCATAAAGATATCGGCTTGAAATCATGAAAAGATTCCGCTTCATCCTTTTTAGGGATTAGAGCAATCAGGGTGGATGATGTGTTGTGGTGAATACTTCCAGACATACGGGATGCCTCAACCATCTGCAGCAGGTCTTTTTTGATGATGTCAAAGAAGTGGGTGTAGAATTCAATGGTCCAGCCGTCCGGGCCTGGGCTTTTATCCTTTTTAAAAGCTTTGAGAATGCCAAGAAGTTCCTCTTCTATGATTTGCTAGAAGAAACTCGCATTCCCATCATCATCAAACATTTTTGGAGCCAATTCGATCCCCCAAAGAACATCTTGAAAATCACAGACTTCCCTCCTTTTGTATTGATTTTTAAAATGCCTCACTGCTTCATTTGAAATATCCTGTTGGGAGACGAAATAACCACCCTTTCCATCAGAAATTCTCCAGATAGTGTTTTTGTCCCGCCTTGCATTTGCAACTTTATGAAAAAATCTAGTGTTTCGATCGTCGTCCTTTAGCCAAATTGCCCTACTTTTGAGCCTCCAAGAAGCCTCCTCCTGTTGCAGAAACTTTTGTTTTCTTATTTCCAGATCTCTTATGCGGCATTTGATACTGAGAGGAAAATCATTTGCACTCGTAGCCCCAAAAATGTTGTCCAGCTCCTTTTGAATGTCATGAAGCGCCTGCCTGTCCTTTTTTTTTCTGTCTTGTTGCCACTCCTTCGACACCTTTCTCAATATCACCATCTTTTCCCTAAAAGTCATAAATGGGGAGGATAAATCTCTTGCCGATAGATCCTTCCATGATTTGGATATAATCTCATTGAAATCTGGGACCTCTAACCAAGTCCTATTAAATTTGAAGGGGTAACCCATTCTGAAGCCCTTCTCCCGCCAGCTTAGGAATATAGGCCTATGATCAGAAGAAAAGGCCGACCCTATAAAAGAGATGGGCATACCCATTTTGTCTATGATGCTCACATGCAGAATGAACCGATCAATCCTCTTAGCAATATATGCTTCGCCTGATCTGTTGTTGTCCCATGTAGGCATCATTTTAGTAGGAGCAATATCCACAAGATTTTTGTTAAGAAGTTCCATCTTAAAACGATCAGCAAGCGGGTCTCTTTTTCTGCATTTACCCCAACATTCATCAGAGCTTAAGGTTAAATTTAGGTCTCCCGCAATTATCAGAAATTCAAGTTCAAAAATTTCCGAGGCAAACATTTTTTCCCAGAAGGGGAACCTGTTCTTATAGGGCGCATAGGTGTTTAGAATATTAAAATGAAAGCTTTGACCTCTGAGAGAAGCCGAGATAAGAATACCAACAAAACACTTATATGCTTTGGCATTGATCCAATCGGGGTCCCATAAGACTGCCAGTCCCCCAGAAAGACCTCTTGCCTCAGAAGCAACCATAAACCATGTAGGAAACATTTTCCTAAAGTAGGAGATGGAGGCCCGACTGTTGTGCATGGTTTCTTGGATTAGAATAATTTTAGGACGAGCTGAATGAAAATCTCCTTTAGCACCAAGAATTTTGGGTTTGTGCCTAAACCCCTAATATTCATGGAAACAATAAAATTCATTTGGGAGGCTCACCAGCCATGCTCGCTCTAAGGGGCTGAAGATCAGTCATATCATGAATGGGAACATCTACAAGGGCCAAGTTCCTTACTCCAGACTCTGAAGCAATCGTTCTCCCCCTAAAATGCCGACTACCTCCAATGTGTTTTTTCCTAACAGTAATATTTCTTGGGGAATTAGGACTAATGAAGGGCGAAGCAGGCTATTCAGTTTGTGAATGGTCAAGGGTTCCAGTTCGAGAGATTTTTTATAGAGCAGAAAATCAATATCACTGTCATAGCGATTCACCGGAGAAGACTCAGGAGAATTGAAAGGGGTGGCAGCCACCCAAGGCTCTTTACCTTTAGAGGATGGACGAGTATTCTTATCCGGTGTCGGGGAGGAGGACGAGATCGTGATAGAATGGGAACCAATGATAAAATATCTTGCATGTGTTAAGCATGC